>QLOU01001227.1:0-26149 GCA_003313715.1 Russula abietina
CGAGGGACATTTGAGAGAGAGCCACCTTTGCCTGGGTATAGTGGTCGTTAGGGGTTTCTTCTTCATAGGGCATGGTTGTCCCATCGTCGAAGTCGATGAGATTGACTTTGCCTCTTTTGTCTGGGCAATTTCTGGCAAAGTGGCCGGGTTTTCCACAAGAGAAACATTTCCCTCTTTGCATGTCGTCGGCATAGCGGAGGTCGGTGTAAGGATTTTGGGAACTGTAACTCGTTCCTGCGAGGTTGGCTTGTCCTCCTTGTTGCCAATTTTGGCGTCGCCAATTCCCCTGTTGGTTTCCTCCATAAGACTGTCCTTGCCTGTTTCCTTGCCATCCTCCTCTCCCTCTGTTGGGGAATCCCCGAGCTCTGCTCCTTCCCAGGTCCATGGGTACCGGCATGTTGTTCATTGACCTGGGCGCATTTGATGAATTGTACTGTGGTCCTGGGGGTGCCCTATTACGGAAGAAGTTTCCTTGGAAACTTGGCCGTTGGGACATTGGTTGAGGTCGTGGTGTGAAGTTGGGATTTTGGTTCGTTCCTCGGTTGAGCAGGGCATCGAGAAGTTTCATAGTTTGGACGACTTCCACTGCTCTTGCCCTATATCCTTCGTAGGTTTGGGGACGTGGAGTTTTGATCACTTCAGGGAGGATTTTGGCAGGTAGTCCATTTAGGAAGAGGCGTATAATAGGCCCGTCGCCTAGATTATAATTGGCTTGGCTGACTAGTCGTTCAAAGTCGGAGGCGTATTGGTCGATGTCGGGGTATTTCATTTTGAGGTGTTGAAGTTTCTCCTTCGCCCTATCTTCTTTGCTGCTATCGAGGAACCTTTCGTCGAATTCAACGAGAAAATAGTCCCACACGTCTGGGATATCGTCGTTGATCGGATCCAGGGCGTCCAGGGTTCTGCTTATGTTCTTCACCCATTCGGCTATTTCTTCGCCTTCCATGTTGCTAAGAACTATGGCGACTTTTCTGATAGGGGAGTCGTATCCAGGCACTTGTTGGTTGAGGCGTAGGTATAGCCTCATGGCGTCGATGAATTGCTCCGCTTTCTCTCTTTTCCCATCAAAGGGATCTGGCAGCTTTCCGGCGACTTTGACATCTGCTGCTCGGGCAACTGGCTGTTGTGCTGCAGGTTGTGCTGCTTGTCCTCCTCCAGCACCTCCTCCAGGGCCACCGCCTCCTGGGGGTCCGCCTCCGCCACCTCCTGGGGGAGTTCCTTTCTTTAGGAATTTGGCGAATTGGTCCCTAATTTTGCTAACAGGGGTCGCTGGAAGAGCGGATGCCGTTGAGGCAGCGATACTGCTGGATTGGGCTGCAGTGGACCCACCGGTTTGGGTCGCCGTTTGTGTAGTTGTTTGGGTGGCAGTAGCCATAGATTGGTTTGTGAGCGGTTGGATGGTGATTTGCTGGCTAGTGATGTTTGCGCCGTGTATGCGTCGGATACGTGCGAGAGGTCCTTCTGGTTCTGGTAGGGAGATCTCTACCGCTGGTGGTGGTCGTGGGAGGATATACGCGGTTCTAATGGGGCTATTTCTGATGGCTTTGTCCGTTGGACTGGGTTTCTCCTCGTCTGATGATTCGCTGTCTGACGAATTAGGTGTTTTCTCGTCTGGAGAAGGAGCTCTTTGAGCTGATGGTTCGTCGGTTAGATCAACGATTCTTGGTTCTGGTAGATCGAATTGATGGACTTCGTCTGCAGGGTCGCCTAGGACGAATCTTTGTCTTTTATACAATAGTTTGTACCACTGTCCACTGATGAGGACTACTGGGTAGGATCCGCCCTTCTCTTTCAAGTCTAAGTCGTCTCTTAGACAGAAGATGTGGAAGGGTATTCCCGATGGAGTGTTTTTGTCGACTTTTACGACTCGCGAATTGGGTCTGAATGCTAGGAGATCTTCGTTTGTTGGGAGAAATACTGCTTCTTCGGTGTTATCGCTACTGGTACTGGCCGTCTTGATAGAAAGAAAGTTGAGTCTAATGTCACCGCCGGTGGGGACGCGACACTAGAACTCTACTGTTTGAGTACTTGAGTTATCTCGAAGCAAGTACAAGGTCCTCCGTCGTGAGCTAGGGCTGGGTTTAGGTATTGACAGAAGGTATAGTCTGGCTTCTGAGTTGTCGCGTTGGGCATAAGAGAAGAGCTAAGTCCTATTGCGACTTAGAATGCTTTGGAGTAGAGAGTATCCGCCTCTGAGCTACAACTCTGGGGCCTCTCTTTGAAGGGAAAAAGACAACAAGATGGAATTGAGACAAGAGACTCAACTTGCCGCTACAGGGTCAAGTTGGTACTCCTTAAATACAACTACAAGTACAGCTATTCGCAAACACGAACAAGACATCAAGCCACCATCAAAACCACTATAGTACATCAATCAGACAAGGCTGTGACGTCTGATTCAACTGCGACACAGCCTCCAAAGGTCCATCAGATGCTCAGGGGCATCAGTGATGCAATCAATCCGTGATCCGAACCAGAACTCTTGCCATCAAACTCTTTATCCGGTGACAATTCGTCCCCTCCCTTTTCTCTTTCATTCTCTTCTCGTTCTCTCTCTTATCAGCGGCGCGTTCCGGACAGTGATCAAGTCAAGCGTGCGACTCCATCAGTTCCAGGAAGCTCAGGCAGCGTATCTAGCATATCTTAGGCAGCAGCGGACTAGCAACAGTCCGACAGGCAGCGGCAGTGACATAGCGATAGTCTAGACAGTCTAGACTCCTTCCCAGGTTCTCAGGCAACATATACAGTGTTATTATTTGGTTTAGTATTCAGGCTAGGAGGCGTCCCGACTACTGCTAGACTTACTAACCTTCCGAATCCGACACAAGCCACAAGTCGCACCCCCGACAGGCAGGATATCGATCGGACACATTTCCGATCCTCTGACTTTTCTGACGATCTTAGGTTATTGGGGGTTGATCTTCATAGACGGCCTTACTTTCGATCCCTCTCCTCTCCCCATTGCTCTTTCTGTCTTTCTTAGGACTCTCTGGGCGACATAGGAGATCCTTGTGTCTTTTGGTTTTCCCTTCCTCTCAACATACACACACCCTCTCTCGGTTCTCTCCCACTCTGCTTTGATCTCTACCACTATCCCTTCTCTCTTTGATTCTCTCCTGACGTGCTAGGTAACTTGTACGCTTATCACCGCACACCCTACAACACAGTCTCAACAGTCTAGGAACGAACAGAGCGGCGCCCCAACAAACTGACCTTAGTGTATCCCAATCCACAGGCGCCTGATTACTAACACGCCTACATACATTACCGTCCATTCCGCTGGCACCCTGCTGGGCCCTATGTTCAGCCTGTAACCGGCCTCCTCTCATGTCGCATAATATTGGTCTTACCAAGGGTCTACTGCCATGCTGTTCAGTTACTTCATGCACACTTTAGATCACACTCGTTAGAATATGCTGTATACATTCTGATAGTGCAATGTGGGGTTCTTCTACCCCGAGGTGCACATTAATGGAAATTAAAAAAAAAAAAAAGCAGGCCAAAGGTGCTTAGGAGGATATCCAACAGAGAAAACCACCACCTACAAGTAACCATCTCACATACATTTACCTCCGTTCTTCTACCCTCCCCATCCAACCCCACTTCCTCCTGTAATGTAGGATGTGCATGCAAGACTAGTGCCAGCACAATTCCCATATAAAAAGGGAAGGCTGAGAAGGGCTGTCAAGCATAAAGAGGCTGCTAAAGTGCCACCATGTACATATTTACTTACAAGTATTCCAATCCCAAGTGCATCTGTATATTCTTCTATGACAACTTATACACATAACTCACACTTTATGCCTAACATCATCTAATTTACCTATAATACACAATAGCAGCCATAACAGGCCAGGATTCTCAAACATAGTCAAACCCACTGAGATTTCACATTATTATTAGATACAATACAACTGTAGTGCTATATAGAATACTGAACTTCAAGGTGCTAAGATGCACATAAATGAAATCCAAAAAATATATATATATATATACTACATACTGTGCTGCATACTATACATTAGTGCTCTCAATGCCCTCAAATCTTTTACTTTTATACTGGAGAGCTGAGTCAGCCTCAGGGCTTGGCCATTCCTAAAGTAGTGTGCTGAGCTAGAGTTAGCTAAAGCAGGCAGCATCAGTGCCTAAGGTTTATTGTAGGAATGTTATATGCAAATACATTTATGTATATATGGGTTTCACATGTCTCATGGGCCAAATGCAGCTTATGCTGCCTAGTTAGATTGATGACAAATTACCTGTTGGCATTTTAGGCACAAGTGTATTAAATCTCAAAATTTAGTGTGGCTCTATGCCATTATAAATATGTTTGTAATAGATTTGGGCAATTCTACATACAATTATAAAGTTTATATGATTATATATGACTATTTGCTTTGAAATTTACCTAAGACACTTATTTTTCCTTTCTATATTGGCCTATTGGCATATGCCCTTAGCTACATAAAATATATGTGTAGTTGTATACTATATATAGATAAAAATCCTATTTAAATTACTGTACTATTTCAATTGAATGCCATGGGGTGTAACAGTATGATGATAGCAGTACTTAGGCCATGGAGGGCAATAGGCCATGGCCAGTTGATGATGTGTGATAGGGCCAAAAATTAGGCCAAAATAGGCCAAAATAGGCCATTTTGAAAATTTGAATAACTCCAAAGTGGGCTAAGTGGCCCTTTTTGAGTTGTAACACCTAGAAATAGGCCATGAAAAAATCTGTGACATGTAACAAAACACAAATAGGCCATGCCATAGAAGGTCTATAACATGTAACCATGGCATCTGATTGAAATAGTATAGTATATATTTCATGGAAATTTCCATGTAGGCAGCCACAAATTAGATAGATAAATAGATAGATAGATAAATATGTGATATGATATGGGCTCCTATTAAAATGCATAGATCATACAGACATTAGATACATATAGCTTGTGTAATCTTTAGAGAGAAATTAAAAGAGAATGGAATTGAAAAAAAAAAAGGTTAAAGTCTCAAAGGAAAAATCCATTTGTGTATAATAAATATCAGAAAAAGTTCAAATTTGGTCCTGAGGCCCTTTTTTCCCTTAAAAATGCTTAAATATGCTTGAAAATATATTTTAAGGAAAATTAAGTATTTTAAGGTACTTAGAACCACATTTTGCTTGAATTTTTTTTTGCATTTCTTTAAAAATTATTACCTTTTGAGTTTTTTTTTTTTCAAGACAGTTGAGAAAAATTAAGAAGCTTAAATATTTGCTAATAAAGAGAAAAAATAGTCTATCTAATTCTGATTTGGTCAGAATAGTAACGACAAAACAACTTTAAGATGTAAGCCGGCCACAAAATTATTTACTATAGACCAGTACCCAGCTTGTATACATGTATTATCGATGCAAGTGTGGTGGTAAGTAAAAAACAACAACTACTAAACTCTTAAATAAAAAACCCCCATAAAATATGAATGTTGAAGCTAAAGTGGAAAATAAAAAAATAGCGAGCTTGTTTCTATAAGAAAAAAGGTGCCCCAAATGTAATGCATTAAAAAATGTTAATAAGAGATATACCAACATTTAACACCCAATCCAAATAATATTCAAACTTCTTGATAACCTTGAGTATTTGCTTTTATAATATTGTTGTTGTTATTGACCATTTTGATAAGATTTTCAAGCATCAATTTAGCTGCCATTATTGCAACAAAAATATAGTCATAGTCATTGAAAAATTTGTAAATTAAAATATTAACTAGCAAATATTAGCATGAAATATCACTAAATATATTTTTCACATCTATTATTTAGCTATAATTGCATGAATTACCAAGCTTAAAATTTTCTAAAATAATTCCAAAATTAACTATGGCTTTCAATCTTGGAATTATTCTATACAAAAGTTTCAATCTTAATAATTTATGCAATTGTAGCTATTATAGTACTTTTAATTGTTGAAACTTGGATATTAAGCATAGTAATTGTGAATTTGTTGTGAGTTATAGAACTTTTCAAAATTATAACTTATATTTAAAATATGTTGATTATTTTTTAAAAATACAATTACAATATACTTTTAATTATAATTTTAACACTATAATTATAGTAAAATATAATATTAACAATTTATTATCTAAAATATAAAAACTAATATAAATATATATTAGACTAGAGTTAGATATTGTTACGAACGGACTCTTCGTAATGCACACAGCAGCTTATCACAAGGGTGACTACTGTGCGGCTTGGATCTAGAGTATAGAGATTAGATCGACGTACACAGATACCTTAGTGTAACGATCTAAATAGCTAGCTTAATCCGAAGCTAGATCATATAGCAGACTCTTATCTAAGAGCACAAAGGGCTAGGAGTAGACTCTAGGGGTCTGAGCGTGTTAAGCAGCAGCAGATGTGTTTATAGTCCTGATTCTACAACAAGAATTGGCAGCGCGTTAAGCAGCTAAGTATATTTTCATACGAGACCAAGTCTGGCTTGTCTCGCTGCAACTGCTGGGTTTATATACACAGGGGATGACTCATTCTTGGGAGAGAATGAGTCTATAATGGTGCGATCTGTAGACTAATCGATAGCAAAGACTAGAGCGATACGCACACAAGAATTGTGTGACGCATGAGTGCATAATGTGCAGTGATGATGTGAAGGTGATGCAAGTATGGCGTATGGGAAAGCTACTTGCCTAAATGAGCAATCATCGTGTGCTAGCAAAGAATAGCGATCAATAGTGATGCGATCATTAAGTGATTGATCACTTTAGGAAGTCCGGTAGAAAGCGGTCCGGTAATACACATATGGTACGAATCGGGTAATAACTAAGGTACGCAAGCGCTAGACGCTTAGACATGAAATGGAGTGTAACATCACTTCCCAATCAAGTCTTTACTCCCCAATCTAGGATTGTGGAACGTCTTTAAATACATTTCAGGACTAAGGAGCAAGTTCGACACCCAAAACGCTTTAGAATCGAAAAGGAAATCGTATCGTACAAGAGGTATGAGGTCGTTCGCAATCCGAGGAGAGAGAGATATAGAGTGCCTTTTGCGAGTCGTCAGGGGACTCGAGCATGTGGCCTAATATACAGAAAGGGAACATCAAACCTTACTTCCGATAATAGGGTTTTGGCCTTCTCGCCGCAACCCAACTGCTAACTGAGGCCGGGACATGCAATGTCCGGCGCGTAAGGAAGAGGTGGGGAAGATAAATCAACCCCACAGTGACATGAGGGAAGACCGCAAGTACGTAGTGTGGTCACGAGTCCTTGAGATAGTATGCTTCTGATAGGAAGCATGAAAGCGGGAAGTCATAGGTGGGAACAGAGGGGTCGTATTCGAAAGCGAGGCACTGTTGTTGAGACGCGTGGGTATGAGGCCACGGATCAATGGACCGGATCACTGATCCGCGTCTCAGATGTCCGACCGGAGCTCTCGGAACCCTAGATCCAAGGAGCACATATGCTCATCAGTTCATACACGCGTTTCATGTATTGATCAGAGACTTGTAAATCTTCGTAGTAATTAGATATATGAATATATGATACATTACTTATGATGGACAGCTCATGCTGTGTACGCTCTTTACAGTATTTAAGTAGCTAGACTTGTAGACAGTCACTTCAGTTCGTTATACTACGACTGAAGTGAGTATCTTATCTTATCACGCTCCTTAGCATATATTTACTTATGATCTATTAGCACTATCTACTAGGTACGCTATTGCAATACAGTTCGTTATACTACGACTGAACGCTATCTACTAGCGTTATCCTATAGCCCCTTAATTGCTGTGCTTCATCAACTGTACCAGGCGACACTGTGCCAGGGAGACCTTAAGGAGGAGGTCCTTCATGATGAGGACCATGGTGGGTGAGCGGGAAACCGCTGATGGAAATGTGGGTGTAGGGGTACCGAAGCTGTAAGCATGAAAAAGGATGGGAACTCGTTCTTCACGTACGGTACCAGGTGCTGCAGTGGTTCATGGGGCAGTTGCGCCTAACGTGGCCCCATTGGTGGCACTTGTAGCACCGGGTGGTGCCTTTGGTGCGGCGGCGCAGGGCAGAAATGGGGGTTGCTCCAGTATGACCTGAAGCGGTGGCAGCAGGAGGAGCGCGGGGTCGATGGTCGCAGGTGGAGGGCTCGCCTTGCCCAAATGCTGGTAGAAAGGGAGAGGGGGCGCGCGAGGAGAAGAGGGAAGGCATTGTTGGCTCGTTAGTGAGAGGGGTAAGGAACCTTTTAAGGGGTTCGAATGTCCTGCGGATGTCCGGTTTCATCGGCATTTTCTCTGCTTCTTCAAGGCAGTGTCGGATCCTTTCGAATGTGTCAGCATTCTCAAGGTCGGAAAGGGAACGTTCGGCTTGATCCATATATTGTTGGCGCCGATCAAGCACATGCTTGATGGTGAGTTCTGCGGGTTTGATCAGGCCAAGATGGTACCTGTATTGATTGATGCCTGCTACTAAGTCATAGGCGCAACATTCCTGCAGAATATGGTCAACGGTGGGCGTAAAGTCCTCTTGGGATCGGAAGAGGCATGCTTTCTGGGCAGAAAGCTTATTTGTAACATAGGCGACAGGAACAGGACGAAAGGGGCGAGTATGTATAGGATAGTTCCGACCAAAGGTGGCTGAAACTTCAGGGGACTTCTTGTCCATATTGTACTTTATCCATGGCGCAATCACAAAACAACTAGTAAGGGGGTGCTGGATAAGGAACTTATAGTAGTCCAGCGCCGTAATATCAATATATCATTGCGCTCCCAGCCATCTCCGGGGTGATCACCAACCAGCCTGGGTGGTGTTTCGTTAGTTCCATGAAGAGGAATGGAGTGTGGCTCTGGCCAATGAGTGGGTGCACGTGCCTTCTTATAGTTGTCGCCATATGAGCGGACTCGTTCATACTCAGCGTCTAAGACGCGAGCGCGTCGGTAGTCTTCGTTGTCCAACCGGCAGGCTTTGCAATATTCTTCGGCAGAAGCGTCCAATTCATCCATTGGAGACGGCGGTGGACTGTAGATGGAGGTAGGAGTGGTGCTGGGGGTCGAGGGCCCAAGATAGGGGCTTTCGACACGATCGACGAAGCTGGCTGGAGTGACGTGAGTCCAGCCGCTGGACTCGGAACTCTGGAGTTCCCAAGAGTCGATAGGATTGGAGGCATGAGTCCATCATGTGTTAACAAGGTGTTTGAGGCGCTCAATGGCGTGACTCACAGTGGACTGATCGAAGAATCGGGAGGCAGCAGCGGTGGCTGTCTGGTGTGCCGCTTTCTTGGCCGCGTCCCAAAGGGCGGTTTGGTTCATGGCATCAGTGCGCTGTGCACCTTCGAATGCAGCAGCAAGACGTTCGTCGGTTTGCTGACTCTGCGGAATGTTGATCAGCGAGGAACAGGAGGAGAGGTACACCAGGACGCGAAGGCGTTTCTCCTGATCTTCGATTTCGTATGCCTGACGTAGGCGTTCCTGATGATCTTGTACGTCCTTAAGGAGCTTCGCAGCAGCTCCCACATGGTCCTGGGTCTGTAGAGAGACAGGGGCGTCAGCCCATGCCTGTTCGAGTGTCAACTGGTGTAAGGGTACTTTGTCCTTTACCCTTACATGGTCGTCTTCTTTCGAAGACTGGTGGTGAAGTGGCAGTGTAGGAATTCGGATGGTTAGTTTAGGTTTAAGGCTATCAGCGTAAGCCTTTACCTGTCCTGTGTTGGTGGAGGAGGCGTTGGACTGGGACTTCTCTTTCGCTTCTTCATATTGTTCGAAGTCGATGAATATGGGAGGAAGCGGACTAAACGTCTCCCTTTGCCCATCATCCATTGGAAAGAGGGCCAAAGAGGCGGCAGGTGATGGACTGCGAGTCTTAACGGCGTCGGTCGATGCCAAACGAGGAAAAAGATAAGAAGACATAGTGCAAGGTAGTAGGGGTGAAGGAGTTTAATGGTGGGCAAGTGTGGTGTCCGAAGATGGGATGTACACTTGGAGTTTGCCCTCTATTTATGCTTTTGCACTTGATACTCATTTAAGAGCTCTGGAGCGTGCAAGTCCTTTTCATTCACCCATGAGTTTTCGCTTTGAGGGTATCCTTTCCACTTGATGAGATACTGCTTTTTTCATCTAAAGGTACGATCAGTAATGATGTCTTCTACTTCATATTCTTCTTCTCCATCAATCAATTCAGGGGGTGGTTGCGTAAATGCTTCACCATACGCTTCCGTTCTTTGGAATGGAATTAGAAGGTCGATGTGAAATACATTGTGGATTTTCATTGATGGTGGTAGTTCAATCTTGTACGCAACTGGTGATATCTTTGCAATTACTTTGAATGGTCCATATCTTCGTGGGGACAACTTCCTAGAAGGAGTTCGGACATTCAGATGACGTGCTTCTAACCATACTTTCTGATTGAGTTTGAGGGTTCTGATCGGCAATTTGGAGTATTTTACTCGTTTGTCCAATGCTTTCTGTGCATCAGAACGTGCCTGTTCAAGTTCTGATAATCTCTGTTGTGCGGTAGGAACAAGGTCGTCCAGGGGCATCAGTTTTGCTGATGGAACCATTCCCAATATCAGCTGATGCGGAGATTGTTTGGTAGCGTCATGTTTCCATGTATTGTGTGCAAACTTTGCCATTGGCAAGAGTGTACTCCAGTTATTCTGTCTTCCATTGACAAAATCGCGTAAATAGGTTTCTACCCATTGGTTCATGCGTTCTGTCTGTCCATCCGTTCGTGGATGGAAAGCAGTACTAATGTTCTGTTGTATGCCTGTCACATTGCATACTGCTTTACTAAAGTGGCTTGTGAATCTAGGGTCACGATCTAATATGATGCGTTTGGGAATTCCAAACCATGGGAACAGATGTTGAAAGTATTTGATAGCGACTCCTTGTCCATCAATGGTCTTATTGCAGGGGATGAACTTTGCTGCTTTGGAACATTCTTGGTCAACGATGGTGAGGATCGCGTTATGCTTATTCGAGGGTGGTAGATCTGTGATTAGATTCATGGACACATACTGAAATGGTCCTTCTTCGACATGTGTATCAAAAGGTTGTAGTGGAGCGCGCTTCATGTGCGTCACTACCTTGTTCTCTTGACATTTAGCGCATCCCTTAACGTATTGTTCAACAAATTGGCGAAGTCTGGGCCCATGATAGTGTCGTCTGACTAGATTCCATGTGTTAGAGATTCCGGGGTGACCTCCAACAGGGGTATCATGGATCTCTTGTAAGATCTTTCTTCGCTTTTCGATGTTTCTTTCAAGATAAGTTGAACGCGTTTGGGATAAAATCAAATCCAATCGCTTTACCCATAGCTCTTCAGGGAGAAGTGTAACATTTTCATTAATATTTACTCCCCCTTCAAGGTCTTTTCTTCTGCTAAGAAGGTCTGCGATCGTATTGGATTTTCCAGGTATGTGCTCAAGTTCGAAGTTATAGCTTTGTAGAAATTCTTGCCATCTAGCTTGTCTAGGCGTAATTGTACGACTAGATTTGAAGTATTTTAAGTTATTGTGGTCTGATCGGATCAGAAACTTGTGCTTTGCGTTCAAAAGTAGATGCTTAAACGCTTTTATGGCATAAATGATTGATAGCAATTCTCAATCATAAATGTCGTAATTCCGTTCAGGTGGCGTTAATGTCTTACTGTAATAAGCTATTGGGTGGCGTCCATCTGGGAAATCTTGTTGGATTGTAGCGCCGACTGCAAATTTAGACGCATCAGTGTCTAAAATAAAGCGCTGGGAGTAGTCTGGGTTCCTAAGGACTGGGTACAATGTGAATTTTGCCTTAAGCGTTTCAAATGCTTGTTTTTGGGATTCACCCCAAAACCATTTGACTGCCTTCTTGGTCAGATCATGTAAGGGTCGAGCGATAGTGGAATAATGATCAATGAAATCCTTATAGTAATTTCCGAAGCCAAGGAAGGAGTGCACTTCCATTACTGTAGTAGGTGTTGGCCAGTCCGTCATTCCTTTGACTTTGACTGGGTCCATCTTGACTTGTCCATTGCCTATGATAAGTCCGAGGTATTCGACTTCTTTCTTGTGGAAGTGACACTTCTCTGGTTTAAGAAATAGGTCATTGTCTTGTAGTTTCTTAAGTACACGGTCAACAACTTTGCGATGATCGTTAAGATCTTTGCCTGTCGCAATTAGAATGTCATCCATGTATACTAAGACAAGTCCTGAAGCAATTTCTTCTCTGAAATAACTGTCCATCATTGTTTGGAAGGTGGCTGGCGAGTTTGTAAGACCAAAGAACATTACAGTTGGCTCAAATAGTCCTTTGTTGGTCTTGAACGCTGCTTTCCATTCGTCACCTTCTTTAATGCGCACATTATTGTATCCCCATTGAATGTCCAGTTTGGTGAACCAAGTGCGATTGGTGAGTGTTTGAATAAGTTCTTTGATGAGCGGTAATGGGTATACATTCCGTACTGTTAACTTATTCAATTGGCGATAGTCTTGGACTGGACGGAGCTTTCCATCTTTCTTCTTTACAAAGAAGAATGGGGAAGCGTAAGGGCTATTTGACAGGCAAATATATCCTTTCTTGAGGTGTTCATCGACAAATAACTTGAGGGCTTCTTGTTTGGCTGGGTCAAGTAAATATGTCTTGCAGTCAAGACTATGTGGTGCGTCTGGCAGCAGTTCTATTGCATGATCCCAGGGGCGTGATTTTGGAAATCTCATCGCCTCTGCATCACTAAAAACTTTGCTGTAACGATGGTATTCAGGAGGTACTAATTTATTCCATGGGATGTCTTCTTTGTTCTCTTTCGCTTGTATTGCAAGGTCGGTGGCTTTGGTGGCCTTAGTCTTGTGTAGAGTGGTTGCATTCCGTTCATTCTTTGGAATAAATCGCTGTTTAGAAGGATATTCATCGTCGCTTTCATTCTGTTCTTGCAAAGCAAGTTGAGCTTTGTGACGGTTCTGTGTGTTTGGTGTCCACATCCAGGCATTCTCCATGGAGGCGTCCACTCTCCCATGGAATACTCCTTCTTGCCAATCGATTTCTGGGTTAGTGGCGGCAAAGAAGGGCATTCCAAGGATCATGGAGTCACTTCCTAAGTTGATAATGTAGAAGGTTTGTGTCTCCTTCTTTCCTTCATATTCGACATTGAGAGTGATGCCGTGGGTGACATCTCCAATATTGTTTCTTGTTCTGTCTACATTTCGAATGATCTTGGGTTTCTTAAGACGATATTTAGGGATCTTATAGCAATTGACAATGTATGGAGCGATAAAATTGTCGGTTGCACCACTGTCTAGCAGCGCAGTGACCCAAGAGCGTAGATACTTTGTACTCAAGTGGATTTTGGTTTCGATTGATCTTACGCGTGGAATGAATGCGGCCTCATTGAACACTGCCCTTAGCATGGCCGTTAGCGTAGGGCTCATTGAAAATTTATGTTCAGACGTCTCATTTCTTCAAGCCATTCCTCCTTTTCTTCTGTAGTGAACTTTGCAGTTCATGCAGCAAGGCTTGGTATGTTGGTTGAGTCATCGCTTTCGTCGTCAATGTCTTGATCGACTTCTTCGATCGTGGCCATTCTGGCTTGGCCAAATCGTCTAGACTTATCAAAATTGGACTTAAACTTTGCTTTGCGATCTTGGACGTGTCTAGATCGCTGTTGTTTATGTCCTCGAGCGTTGAAGTTGCCTGGGGGTTTGTATTGCAACTTCTTCTTGTTGGGACAATCTTTCGCCATGTGTCCTTGCTTAGAACATTCATAGCATCGTCCTTCCAATTTGTGTTGCTTCTTATCTTTGGTAGTGTAAGCTCGATTGACTTGTGTAAAGATTGGAGGGTCGACGTCCATTGCATCGCTGTCCCTCTGGTGTCTGCCATTTCCATTATGGCGGGGCGTAACCCACTTATAGATGTGTCGTCCAGTGCCCATCATGGCATCATTGAACGCTTCTTTCTGTAGCGCTTCTCTGGCGGCTTGTTGCCATTCTGCCATGGTAGCAGGGGCTGGCCCTGGTCGATTGAGAAGGGCTTTCTTAAGGTCATGGGGTAATCCACCAAAGAAGAAGTGGACTAGCTCGTCTGCGTCTTGATTGAAGCCTGTCTTTCGTGCAAGATTCTTGAAAGTGGCGATATAAGTATCGAGATTGTTTTTATACATCTTAAGTTGAATCAACTTCTGATATGAGAACTGTTTCTCAGCAGTGTCGGTGAATGCGTTTTCGAATGCAATGCGAGTGTCCTCCCAGAGGACATCTTGATCTCGTCCAATTGCATTTGGGTTGGTCGCGCTGGTTCTGTGGCGCAGATCACTGACCTGTTCATTTACCCAATCGTCTACATTTGGTCCTCTAATGAGTGATAGACAATACAGGGCGCGATAATAAGGGGTCGCCATTATTTCATGTCCTTCATTAAGGCCCCAAAAGATGTTAAATTGTTGCATAAAGGCTTTGCTCTTCTTTCGACTTCCATCAAAGATAGTGGGTGGAGTGCCTCTGAGTTTATCAGTGCCTTGTCCTGGTGCAGGCGCAGCAGGAGCGGCAGCAATCTGCTGTTGCATCTGTTGTTGCGCTTGTTGTTGCTGTTGTTGTTGTTGTGCAGCCATTACTAATGCTGGTAGCTGTGGTATAAATGGTTGTGCTGCGATTGGAGGTGGAGGTGGTACGTTTAATCCAAATCCTACTGCTTGTTCAACTAATTGTAGGTATGCTGGTTGATCTGGTAGGAGAGGGTTCTCTGGCTCTCTGTCTTGAATGTCTAGTACGTTTTCAAGTACTACAGCTAAGACATGTTCTTGTTGTGGTTCAAGAGGTGTGCCTGGTGCGTGTGTAGGTACTACTGTGCCTGGTGCTTCTTGTTCAGGCGAAGTGGATGATGCTGATCCTGATTCTGAGTCGGAATCGACTGCTGGTGTAGGGATTCGTGCAGTCTCAAAGGGTGAACTTGGAGAACCTTGTGTGGGGTCAAAGGAAACGGTGGTTCGTGCAGTAATAAAAGGTGAGATCCGAGGATCTTGTGTCGAGAAACTTGGAAGGTTCTGTGTCTGTACTTCAAGTGTAGTGGCAGATGTAGATGCTACTACTGATGTCGATGTTCGTTCTGGTTGGTATTGGGGGTCGTCCCTTCTCCAATATCCAGTGCCTAGATCAAAGTGTGGGATTTGATCTTCGTATGCGGTGAAGTATCCTTCTGTTGTTCGGAAAAGGTGGTGCCAATGATTTTCAATGAATTCGACAGGTCTGTATTCTCTGAGCTGTGGGTGCCAAAGATAATATCCGTTTTCTTCTGGGTCTGGGTATTCTCTCCAAACTACTTGTCCTGTAACGTGTAGTGGTAGATCGTGTGAAGTTCTCTTGCGAACTCGAGAGATTAGGTCTGGGTTATTTGGGTCAAGCGGTTGTAATAACGATGCCGTGTTGACTCCTGTGCAAGGCCTTCAGCATTGAGGGCCTTGAGATCGATAGATTGGTTTTAGACTCGGTCTAGATACGTTAAGATCGTGTCTATGGATGAGACAGTCGTCTTCTGAGTGATAAGACTTGGTCTTGTGTTACGAACGGACTCTTCGTAATGCACACAGCAGCTTATCACAAGGGTGACTACTGTGCAGCTTGGATCTAGAGTATAGAGATTAGATTGACGTACACAGATACCTTAGTATAACGATCTAAATAGCTAGCTTAATCCGAAGCTAGATCGTATAGCAGACTCTTATCTAAGAGCGCAAAGGGCTAGGAGTAGACTCTAGGGGTCTGAGCGCGTTAAGCAGCAGCAGATGTGTTTATAGTCCTGATTCTACAACGAGAATTGGCAGCGCATTAAGCAGCTAAGTATATTCTCATATGAGACCAAGTCTGGCTTGTCTCGCTGCAACTGCTGGGTTTATATACACAGGGGATGACTCATTCTTGGGAGAGAATGAGTCTATAATGGTGCGATCTGTAGACTAATCAATAGCAAAGACTAGAGCGATACGCACACAAGAATTGTGTGACGCGTGAGTGCATAATATGCAGTGATGATGTGAAGGTGATGCAAGTATGGCGTATGGGAAAGCTACTTGCCTAAATGAGCAATCATCGCGTGCTAGCAAAGAATAGCGATCAATAGTGATGCGATCATTAAGTGATTGATCACTTTAGGAAGTCCGGTAGAAAGCGGTCCGGTAATACACATATGGTACAAATTGGGTAATAACTAAGGTACGTGAGCGCTAGACGCTTAGACATGAAATGGAGCGTAACAGATATTATGCTACTAAAAGTATACATTAATAAAGGCACCAATGTAACAATATCTAAGTATTAAAAACTATATTGAATATCTAAATAATTAAAAACAAATGTAATTATATATAATTATATATATTTGCTTGCATATTTGTACATACTTTACTGCTTTATGAATATAGTTATATTAAATCATTAGATACATTTTGAAAATTGCTAAAGCTACAAATTTGCAATATTATTAAAAATGTTAAAAAAAAACCTTTAAAAAGCTACATTGAAATTTATTATTATTATTATTATTAGTTTGGCTAATGCTAGACTAATTGCATATTCTAGAATTTAGACTTTATTTTTTTGCTTTATATTTTCTAAAATTTCTTCACTCTTTTTATATACTATTAACTAGCACTAATATTATTATACTGTATATATATATTATATTTTTTTAACTTATAAATCAATAATCTGGAAAATTTAAAAACTTGTTTAGAGATATTGAAATTGAGCTTACATATAATATATATTTTAATATGTTTTATTTTTCTAGTTTTGCATTATTTTAATATAACCATTAAGTTTTATTATTTATATAATTATATTTAACATATATATATTACTAGCACTCGCCCGTGCGATGCACGGGCAAAGATACTATTGTACTTTATTGTAACCGTAATGTTTTAAATTTATCTATTTCCTTTTTTTCCCTGCCCTAGTCAGAATGCCTTCTCCGGAAAGTGTTGAAGAATTTGTAGATGAAGTACCCACACCTGCGCTCCCGCTCTGTGACCCAGGGGATGAAGCATCAAAATTAAACTTGAAACGCGAAGACCGGGAAGGTGTCGAAGGTGCTATGAGGAAAGTGATGAGAACAAAACTCTATGGGAGGTTCATGTGACATACCTGCTGTGGAGGGTATGAGCGTAGCTCTTCCAAGGAAGTTAATGTTGTCCACCGAAACATGAAATAGAGTTGCACGACCAGTAGAGTCCACCTCAATGTCTTTCAGAAAACCCTCAATTGACACATATGTATTATCAAAAGGGATTGGTTTCCTGGTTTTATATTTGTTCGAGTTGAAAGACGCTTGCACCGGGAGAATGGAAAGCGCGCGGTTGTCTTTGTAATAGCTTGTATATTGTGCTACGTTCACATGGAAAAAGCCAGCAGTTTTATTTGAGTTCACTGCTACCCCGGAAATGTTGACATATGCCCGCTCTCGCATATCACTAACTGTTACTGGAATAAGCTGTAGGATCATTTAGTCAGAGTCAAGGGTGGATATAGGTAACATAGGATGGGCCTCACTTGAATGATGTCTCCGACGACATGAACAATGTCCCGGTCATCGAGAGTATCCCATGAATCGACACTATTGACAGTGTTTTCTTCAGTCTGAGCTTCTTTTGTGCTTGTTTCTTGTTCCTGTTCGTCGCTGACCAAACTGCTTGTGTGCTCTCCCTGACCTGCCGCATCGAATTTAGCCACCTGTGGAATGACAGCAATCAAGTAAGAGTAATGAGAAATAAGAAGTTAACGCACGTGGATCCATGCGATGTACTGTCCTATGTTAGGGAACGATTGGTTTGAGGAGTTATAGTAATGGAAAATGCCCATTAGAATGCGACCAGGACCGAGCCACATCTGTCCATCAAAATTGATTGAAGATGGTGACCCATCGATTGGCCTGCCATTTTCGAGTGCGATAAGTCCGGAGAGGGTGGCTGACATGGTTTGAAGGCGTGATGAAAACTGTGAAGGTCAGGACCAACAGCGCCCCTTATATACCCAACGACATGTTTTCTGGAAGATTCTCGTACGTGCGACCTTGGTTGTGTGCTGTGCAGCGGAGAGTAGATAGAGAAGGCACAAGAAAATTCTCGAAGAGGTTCATGTATGACTCACCAATGGGCTCGAATTAAGCGTGGTAACATGTTCATAAGTTCCGACTGACAAAAGAGAAAAAGAGGTCATTGGAGGAATGCGGGGTATGTTTTTGCTGCGGCATTGGTAATATGTACGGCCTCATTGCCTCGAATGAGAGGCAGCGTGCAAAGGTAAGGAATTATCTTCAGGCAACTCGGGGGCACATCTCAGGCTGACAAAGCAGGCCGATACCCCCAATAGCGACGACTCAGATGTGACATACACTACTGTCATCGTGGGTGTGTAAGCAGCAGAAAAATTTGCAACAGGTCGAGAGCATGGCAGTACGTCAGAGAAAGCAGGAGAATTCTCTCAAAACTGGTGGAAGGACATGTGACAGTCAAATCTTGAAAACCTACGCCCAGGTTGGCACTGCAACGTTTGTGATATTATGTGCCTTGTATTGTAAACAAAGTCATGCTAAGGAGTTATAATATTTCAAACATGTACGCTAAGAAAGTTGGTAAAACAGCAACGAAAAGAAAGTGGTTTAACCCTGCTCAAGCATCTGAAAGATTTCTGGGTATACCACATTGCATATATGTGCATCTGTGGTTGTATCTGAAAGGAGGATCTTGACGTGTTTATGAGAAGTTGCATGTGACAGCGCAACATACAGCTGTCCATGTGAGAACCTGGTTCACGAAGATCGATGCCCACATGTCGAACTGATTGCCCCTGCGCCTTGTTGATGGTCAAGGCAAATGCAAGACGGACCAGAAACTGACGGCAGCGTAAATGAAATGTCATCCCCAGCTGTGTAGAAGGAATAAGTGAAATGCGGGGGATAAAGGCGACTTCACCATTATGTTGTCCGCCAAGAATCTTGACCTCAAGCACGTGGCGGGTTTCATTCTGTAAGATTAAACATGTACCGTTGCATAGTCCTCGCGCAGGGGCCAGATTCCGGAGCAAAATCAAGGGACAACCGCGTTTGAGTTTGAGTTCACCAGGAGGGAGCCCCGATGCTTCAATTGACCTTAAGTACTCGGTAGGAATGTGTTCTGCCTCGGAATTAACCCCCGGCTCAATCTCGACGGAATCAGCACTGTAAAATGTAGATTTTGAGCCAGGAAAGTGGTCGAGAATTGCGGCGTTTAAATCATTGGCATCGGCATTTCTGGGAGCAAGGATGATGCGATCGAGAAAATATGATGGAGGGGGTATCACTTTGTCGATGTTAGGGTAGATGCTGTCGATGAGTGAGTTAGGGTCGGGCACACGCATGTCAGGGTTGAAAGGAATTGTCCCGTTTAGATCCACGTCTCTGCCATGTCCAACATCGAGTAGCCAGTTTGCGAAGTCATGCTCGTCGAGAGTCGACAGAGCGAGCCACATATTCGTCCGAAGCGTTAAAACTTCAATATCGTTCCAAAGATATGATCAGGGGAGGGAAACATTAATCACGTCTTCCTGTGAAGAACCCGGTAGGACTGGCAGTGTTTGTTGGAAATCACCCCCAAGCACCACCGTTTTCCCACCAAACGCAGAATCTCCCTTGTCACAAACATCCCGAAGAGTACGATCAAGAGCCTCGTGCGTGAAACGACTTTGCATTGGTGCCTCATCCCATATGATGAGGTCTACTGCTCGTAATAGCTCTGCACGGTTATCTTCTTTTGAGATATTGCATAGTGACTCGGCGCAGAGGTTGTCAATGGGAATACGAAAGGTCGAGTGTGCAGTTCGCCCACCAGGAAGAAGAAGTGCCGCAATACCACTGGATGCGACACACAGAACGATTTTGCCCATCGAGTGGAGGCGGTGACAAATCGTTCTGTAAACGTATGTCTTTCCTGTTCCACCAGCTCTGTTGAGAAAGAAAATGCCACCCAAGCGCTGGGTGACAGCGTTGACAATCCTATGATACGCTTCGAGTTGTTCAGGCACAGACTGAATGTTCTTCATACACTGTTGGAATGACTCGAACTCAGTTTCGAAGTCGTAATTGAGCTGCTCAGAGATTAGCCGATTCCCATTTAAGTGTGACCAGTCTCCATGCGGCACAGGCATGTTTGGAAAATGTTCCAGAGAGTAACCGGAGTCGCCAAGTATACCATTCAGGAGGAACAGCCCAAAGTCATGAATACGTTTGACCGTGGGGTTAGGAACGCGAACGGAGAGATCATCGCAGATGTCGTCGCAGAACTCATGCCAAAGGTCTTCAGGATTTGAAATTTGGCAGAAGAGAAGCATACTTGCAAATAAGTAGCGTAACGACGTGCCAGTCTGAATTAGAGATGCTTTCCTGAGGCATAGTCGCCATTCGCCATCATCTTGTAGTAGTCCCCGTGCCCGACATGCATCCCGGAAGGTTGGATATTCAACATGTTCGAAGGTCCGTAAATCTGTGAACGATTTCGGACCATGTGCGATGGTTAATAATGATCTCAGGTAGAATCTCTCGCCACCTGTGGGAGGGACGAAGTACATCCTTTCTAGAGAAAAGCCGTTTCACCGCTTCATCCAGATTTTTGTATCTTTGTGCCAAACAAAACTCTGAGGGAAGTCTTGGTATGTGAGGCTGCGTGCTTCTCTGCCAATGTCGTCTTCCAAGCTGTTCATGTAGAAAAATTGGGTGAGAGTCGTGCGCTCAGCAGCGGCTCTTGACACAATGGACTCCACAGGTTCATCTGGGTCGAATATAACCATGTGTTGACCCGGGAGATGAACCTTTAACAAAATATGAGAGTTTGTTGTGCTCAGAAGAAACAAATTGTACAGACCTGAAGGCGTTCAACAGGAGGAACTTGTTTGTGCACATCGAAGTGAAAGGTCCGCCAGATTGCTTCTGGCGCACCCATGTAATGCCCGTCGATGTATTGCTTTATTTCGTCGTGTTCGTATTCGATAGTTGCCCTGTCAGGACCTTTATGGATATATTTGAAGCAGTACTTTATTGTGTGAAATGTTGCCACCGATTCAACGTTTGTGTGACAGTGAAACTTGGCGAGGATGTATGGATTGTACGGAACAATCCAGCGATTATCAACTTGAACAGTGCCAACACTGGACACATTGACAGGGAAAGATCACCCGTCATCTGGACGCATGTATAAGGGGTACCCATCGACGGTTGTGGATGTAGTTTCCTGGAAAGCCTTCGGGTACCCCTTTGAACAATGACCATTTTGCATGCATGGTGCGGAGGGATTTATATTCCCGCAGGGCCCGTGAACCATAGTGGCTTTTACAGTTTCGAAAAGTAGGGGCTGCGTTGCCGGATCAGGCCATTGTGCAGAAATACACGAATCGATATCGGTTGGAGTGCGTAATCGACTGTTGCCCCCGAGGACCACCAAAAGGTGAACATGTGGAAGCCCTCGTTTCTGGAATTCGATGACATATAAATAGGCAGAGACCTGCCCGAAAATGTGCCCTTTGCATATGTCATTAATCAATTCTTGTTTTTTGAGTTTGAACACACGGGCGACAATGTCTGGACGATCATATGAAGTCTGCCCGGGCAAGAGTTCACGAGTGATTTCGGCCCAATTCGGATTCGCAGTCATTGTGATGAAGAGGTCGATTTTCGCGAAAAATCTTGCAATTGCCATTGCGTCTTGATACTGCTGCTGCTGGTGTCGTGGGCCACCAATATAAGAAGAAGGGAGTACTGCCCGCCGGCCCAAGTCCTGGGGATTTCCGACTTCATCAGGCCTCAACCAGTCCTCTAAACCACTATACAAAGTCGCTCGGAGATGTCCCTGGTTAAAGCGAAGGAAAGCAAGACGTGTTTGATCTGCGGACGCCCACATATCAACAACGTACTGTTGAAAAAGTCATCCTCCTCAATGGATGGTGGAGTATTCACCCTGGCGAGTGTGTAGACGGAAGGAAGAGTATTCAGTTTGGGTAACACGCCAAGGACTCCAGCCAGCGGGAGGTGTCAGGCCAGGACGGATACGATGATATAAGTCACGATGCCAGCCGTGATCACCATTGGGGAAAAGAATGACATAATGTAACAGAGAATATGCCAGGTGGCCATCGTCTATGCGAGCGTAAGAGTGCTCGTTAACGCGTGAACGAAGAATGATGTCGCAGTGTTCTGGAGCGGTGCCATCTCCCGGAAGGATAACAGCAACCTCATCCGATGTTGGTAGGTTGTATCGCCTCTGATCCTGGCCAGGCATGATGCGTAGCCTGATATGAGCATCCAAAGTATTTGGGTAGTTTTTGAGTATCTCGTACGTGTGCTTGAATTCTTTAGAGTACCGATGTGATTCCAAAAGCATGGATTGCAGCGAGTTCATTGTACCCGCGCGAAGATTGTCGTTTCGGTTCAGCCTTTGTGTCAAGGCCAATTGAGCGTCGTAAATGTACAACTGGGCATAAGACGGAGCTTCACCCCTGCTGGGAAGCAAGGACCCGATTAGGTGACATAGTTCCCCTTGAACACGAAACACCCAACCTCCGTGACGATTGACCAGTTTGTCTTCTTTGACACCGAGCGACGTAAACGCGAGGGCCATATTGTACTGCTGGATATTAGCACAGAACTCTTTTCCCTCCGCGTTATTATTTTCGAGAAGCGTTCTCAAAATCATGGGGGGAACTGATTGATGGCGGAGGTAGACACGCCCACGTTGACAGCACGTAGAGAATTCAGGCCCTCATGCAGGTGAACTTGAAACCTTCTCGACCTGCCAGTGATAGGCTCCACAAAACGGACAGACAACGCTCATTGAGCCGAGGTCGTGTCATTGTAGAGGATCTTCATAGGGTCGTAGGGCAACGGGAGGTATGTTAATGGGAGGTATGTTAACGGGAGGTATCTCATTAAGTTTATCAGTAACGCTGCAAAGTCGTGTTCCATGACACACTCACCTGTACCTCTCTTGTGGATTCTGAATGAGAAGCGGCAATGGGAATGAGTATCCTGCCATGACCGAGTTCATGAATGCTTTGTACACGTCTCTCTCTTTGCCGACGGACCCTCTGGCCACACTGCCGCGCTATCAACACAACGTTGTTGTCATCGGCACCTTGTGAGATAGATAACCACCGGTTAGGAAGCTCCTCGTTTTCAATTTCAGCTTCTCGGGCCCTCCTTGATAAGGTACGAATGCGGCGGTGATGTTCTCGACTTTCTAAGAGCGTACTCATGGCTGTCGTATTGATGGATTAGAGTCGTATTGATGGATTAGATAAGGGAGGAAGGAAAAAGCTGAACCACGCACTGAATTAGGTAAGCGTTCCAAAGGAAAACAGTTGAAACTGGAGAGAGCAAACAGCGTTCATTTTATACACTTTGCACGACAAATTCCAGAATTTTCATGAAGGTTAAAGAACATTTCATTTGTCAGTAGAACATTCTTGAAGTTCAAAGAAATTCACAAAAGACAGCTTGAGTCATGCATGTGAGTCACAAATGCGACAGTTTTCACTTTTCAGCCAATCACGAATCCAGTTTGTCCAACCAGTCGGATTTGAAGGTTCAAACCCTCGTCGTTTATAATATAGAAGATTGTAAAGTTTTCTACCATTATATATAATATATATTTACTGTAAAAATAGAGAAAATATCTTTAATTGGATTTAGAGATGTTAATCTCACAATCTGACATAAAAAGAAGAGTAATAATAAGGCTCCTCACATCAGATATACAATTATTATATATAGTATTGTATAAATGTATGCACATTTGTAAAAAGAATACAATAAAACATATTGAAAATTAAATTTGACAAGGGCTAACAAACATAGAAATAGAAGGAGATAAGACTATTGATATAGTAAAAGTGTAGTTCCAGAAAGGCATTGGATCAAACTGCAATAAGAGAAATATAATTAATTTTAACATACTATCTTCAATATTATAAAATATTATGGATCAAGATAATTTGGACTCTAATTGATTGATGAGTCAAGACAAAACTGCACTGTGATTGGTTGAGGTTGAAAAGAGATGTATAACTTAATATTTGATTACTCATTTGATATTTTTAAATATTTATTCACTTTCAGAAATTTTTAGAAATTTACATTAATTTGTATATAAGAGCTGTAAAGTTGCTTTGCTCTTTTTAAAAAAATTCCTCCTTTACATTGGTGCATTGTCAATTTACAGTAACTCTACTGGGCTTACCTAATTTGCTCTATTTACTGTTGCAACCTGTTATCTCTTTTAGATAGTTGCACACACCACTGCCAAATTCATAGTTTTTCTTGCTTGTTTTATTATTATAAACATTATTATGCTAAGTTGCTAACATTGCTAAGCCTGGTCTAATATGGCATGCTAAACATTGTAAATACTGTAGTTACAAAGTACAAAATTGTATAAATTAGAAATATGTTTAATATAATTAAATACTTGTACTGTACAGTACATTAGTAAACCTGCACAAAACTTTTTTTGGCTTGTACAAGCTTGTACAAGCTTGTGCAAGCTTGAGCAAGCAAAAAAAGCTGGAAAGTGTCATAAGTGCCAAAGTAACCTAGCTTTTTGCTATAAGTCAATTTTGGGGTATTTACCAAAAGTTGAAAAGTTGAAAAAATTGAACAAAGCAGCAGAAAGTTATACAATTTAGTGTATTTTTTACATGAGTAAATGTTAACTTTTTCACTTTTTCACTTTTTCACTTATTTACTTGTGCAAGTTGAAAAGTTGAAAAGTTTTTGTACAATTTATTGATGTACAGTAACTGGGAGACCCAAATCACCCTTTCGCTTGGCAAGCGACAACACTGCCTGCCTCTCCTACTCCCATCTTCGTCTCGATGGCCTCTTTATCAGCACAATCTGTCAGTCCTGCTTCCCCTATTTCTCTTCCCATCTATTGATGCACTCATCGCGCTGCGCTGAACACAGATTCGTACCCTCAACATGAGCTGCAAAGAGATCACCTTCCTGTGCTTCAGGCTTGACTGCGAGATTGCCCTCGACGTGGTCAGATCTCGCTACCTCCGTCCACGTTACCTTACAGTACCACCACGAACGAGGAAGAGACAGCGCGTCGATGCCAAACAGGCCGATGACCACGTTCACATGTCGCCTACCAGTCAAAGTCGATCTACCACCCGCAGTCGCAGTGCATATCCTACACAACCCTCAGCTGTTCCCCCAGATCAAACTTCTTCCCCGGTCTGGCCATAAGCACGTTCTTGTCACGGGCTGCGCAGGCTTCATTGGCTCCCGTCTGGTCGACCACTTCATGAACACATACACTGAACGTTTGACGGCTGTGTCGTCTCCGACTTTATAGTCAGGCTCTCGCGGTAAAGACCTAAACGTCTACAGCGACAGCACCCAAACGCACTCCAGGCACTCCTTCCAATACATCCACGATTTATTTGACGGCCTGATCGCGCTGATGACACAACGGTTCGTCATTTGCTTCATTTCCTGATTCTGCCAGGGCGCTCTAGTGCTGACGGGCGTCTCCTGCATACAAGGGGATAGCAAAAGTCGACACTTGAAAGCTACCTCTGAAGAAAGGTGCCCGCGTCTACCCTAAAGGCCATTTCACATGATCGTCTCGTCACTGGCCAGTTGCCAAACGGGTGGCATGTCACGCGATACAGGATTCTTGAGGACATTATTGCTCGCACTGATCGTCACTCATCACCACAGCCAAAGGTCTCGATCATGCAGGTATCACTAACCATATGAGCTTTACCAATACATTCATCTTTCTGAGGTCAGAACGAGCCTGTGCCCTGGCATGGGTAATATGACGAGCTTAGCACAAATGTTCAAAGATCGTCGGGACGAGAAGGAGGTACAGAGCGACATTGTACAAGAGACGTTAGTCCTTGTTTCCTCCTCACTGAGCGTCAACCGATGCTTTATCCGACAGTTCGATTAACCCACTACCGTGGGGTATATTAATTCCGTCCTCAAGCGGAGCAGTCAAGGTTTTGGTTGGCACTTGGTGAGCAGCCAATATTCTCCCGATTGTAGATTTCCTGAAGAATGCATGCAGCGTCACCTCTTAACAGTCCATGGAGATCGCCTCGGAATTCTTCTCACCAGTAAAGCGAAGGTGATGGTCGCTGGTGGCTCGGACGATC
>QLOU01001230.1:15257-27616 GCA_003313715.1 Russula abietina
AGAGAAATTTCAAAAAAAAGGAGGAAACACAGATGGCTGGTATTGAGTGTCGGCAGGCAAGGACGGACCAGTGGACCAAGCGGGGAAAAAAAAGAGGCGGGACCGGTCCCAGTAAATAGGCGCCAAATAGCCGGGACAGGAACGTACTCTTGGGGACGGAAAACGGGCGAGAATATTGATACTAAAAAAGAAATGATGATGAAAAGAAAGTATGGTCGAAGGATGAAATGAGAGGGGAGGGTGGTTATAATACTAAGGGTCGACGCCGAGACGGTGATTGAGGCGCACCAGTGGCCTAAAGATTTCATCGATGATGGTGAGCGTCTCTCGCTAAAGACCACGTTGCAGACCTGAGAAATGGCGGGAGGCGGAGATTGACGAAGAAGGGTACCGTTTACGTGTGAGAAGAATATTAGTCAGCAATATGTAACTAAATGTGTTATATACTCACTCCTACCCGAGGGATCCGTCGTATATCTCTCGCTCGCTCCCTTTTGACTCGACCTGCCTCTCTGCTCAAATAAATGGCTTCTTTCGCCATGCTTCCCCTCACGGACGCATCACGAGACTCGCGTATTCACGACTGGATCGCTGAACAATACTCTTTCGCCCTCTCTGAGTTTCAAGACGATCATCTTTGGCGCGACGACCCCCCGTCCCTGCGCGAGTCCAAACTCCTCCCCGACGACTTTGATCTCATCACTCGCCCGCCTCCACCTCCCCAACGGGATTCGGACAGTGACCGTGATTCACTCTATGGCCCTCCCTTATTGCCTTCGCCTCTCCCACTGCTACGTGACTCGCCGTCAGACAACACAACACCCCAAGCCTGTACTGACCTCGAAGACGCGTTCGGTGGCCTTCTTCGCGAAATGAACTCGTGGCGTTTTGCCCCCGCCAGCCGTTCGGCTCTCACTCTCACTCTTACCGACCGTAATAAGGTACGTCTTGCACTCGAGTTGAATTTGTTTCCTTGGGTTCACAGACCAACTCAGGCACTTCCATCTCCGCCGTCCCTACCGCCTACCCCCACCCTGGAACACTTCCCCTCTCCACCAGTGACCGCCCCATCATCACCTACTTCTTCCTCTTTTCCAGCTACGCCGGCGTCTTCTTTCCGGCCCCTCCATCGGCGTTCGAAGGCTCTCGATCACTGCAACTGCCCCTCTACCGCCGGGTCTGATTCAGAGCCCACCCTTACCTCTTCTGCATCATACGCATCTCTCCGCTCTCGCGGAAGTCGCTATCCTTCCATCTCTACTACGCTGTCTACCGCTGACTCGTCGTTTGCACCTTCTGTCCGACATGCGATATATGTCTCCGCCCCGAAGACATCTCCCCCACCTTCGCCCACCACTCCAACCCCAGCAGAGCGTGCTCCTCCAACGATGAATGCACCCTCAACACCCCCGCTTGAATCTACTCCTGTTGCCCCATCAGCAGAAAAGTTCAAGGTGTATCCTTCAGGGTTGGCTGCAGGGGAATCATCTCGGTGGAGTGTTGCGTCGACATCGCTTCACTCTCTCCGTTCACCTACACCAACGCCGAATTCTATGCCGGTTCTCCCCACATTTGTCCGTCCATTGTCGAAGCCAAAGCGTGAGCTACCGTCCATTCGCACACGACTCCTTAGCACTTTTGGACTACGACCGCGTAATTCTGCACCACCGTCTCCTACCACTGGGAACACTCTCTCGTCTAATTCGCGTCGTAATTCACATCGCACGTCGTGGAGTAGTGCGACAACACGCCGCCGACGCGTTGATAGCAACGCTACTCTGAGCATCCCCAGAGGCGAGAAACGGCTCATCGTGAGTGGGCTCGACGAAGGCAACCTAGAGGCCGAAGTTGCTGTCAAACGATGGTGTGAGGTGAGAGTGATTGATATATTAACTCGATAACTGCCAACTCTAGTTCAATCAGTCATTTGGAGAACTCCGTCGTATCTCCCGGAAAGATGGGTCCCTGCATGTATCATGGAAGAAAGCGTCTGTGGCGGATATGGTAAGTTGTATATTTCATTAATGGCCAATTGTTGACAAGCGGACTTAGGTATGCCGATTAGAGGCGCGCGTATTTATCAAAGACGTCGGGAGTGTTGGGCTTTCTTGGATCACTGAACCACGCCTCTTCTAATCTGGGAAGCAAAATTGAAATCTAATTCCAAAAACACAACACATTTCATTTCAAACAAACCAAACCGGCTCGCCAGTCCAGTCCAGTCCAGCCCTGCCGCGCACACCCTCTTTTGATTTTCTTTCCTTCCTCGGCAGGCTTCCGGGGTGACCCGGCTTTCCTATCCGATTCATTCATTTTCTACTTGTTCATTCTCCACTTCACATCGCACCGTCCCACTCTACCCTCAACTCGCATCGTGCCCAGCATGCCAAACTGAACAACTGTACCACATCCCAACTGCTCTATCCGTGCGTGGACCCCTAGAACCCTGTGCAATCTTGTACCGCTTGCCTAGAACAACTTGTTCTGTATCGATTTACCTCGTTGCACTGCATGTCGCCGTCCTCTGTACAACGTGTGCATCCCTCTGTATGCGCTCATGCCCCTTTCATGCCGTTCCTTTTTAATCACCTGTCAAGGCTGCTGACCTGCGCAGTCAACGCTCCTTATCTGTCCTCCATCTCACTACATCTCCGTGGTCGCTCCTTCATGTCATCCACCTATCCACCATCAACACAACGCGTATGCAGTCACTCTGCACGATCTTCTTGGTCCCGATGCCGTCTCTTCTTTCTGTCACTCTATTGCCTAGACTTCCGCTACCCTTCGGTTATCCGTCTCATATCCACCTTTCTACCCCATGCCGCAACATACACATGTCTTTCACCTGCATACCGCATACCGTACATAGTATCAAGCCCTAGATCTGCATTCCAAAAAGCGCCTGGACTTTACGCCGAGCGCACATCACTACATCTCTTGGACCCTGTTCCCCCTATTTGCTTCGTCCGTTTCGATTTGTCCGTCGTTGCTATCTTTTGTTCCTTTGGGATCTGAGCGTCGGGAAAGGGAGAAAATGAAGTGAAATCACTGCTGTTTATTATTGTAGTTATTGTATATTTACAGTATTTAAGAGAGAAGTGGAAAGAAAAAAAAGAGAAGTTTTTTTGCCACATACATTTATTCGCCTTTGCAAACCGCTTCTCATTACGCGCTCTTGCGATCATTTCCGCGATATTCTTTGATGAGCGAGTTTCGATCGCGAAGGTAAGTCGTTCCCCCTAAGCTCTTCGTTTTACTTACAAGCTGGAGCAATCGAGAAACCAGAGAAGGAGAAGTACTTTACTTACTCCCAAGGCGGGCAAGACACCGCGCCCTGCTGTTAGCTGTACAGCAGCGGAAGAGAAGAGGGCGTCACAGGGGATCCCAGAAACAAATAAGGACAAGCAATGCGTGCGGTTTGTGCAGATCTTTATCCCAAAACAGACGGGATTACCTAACTATCCTCCCTCTCAATAAGGTAATTTTAATCCGATATCATCGGGCGTGGCGCGCTCGCTGCCCTAACTGCACGCGCATACACGCACACAAAACACGCACGCAAGCACGCACCCCTCCCCCTCCCACTCAACTCCTCCTCCCTCGGCATGATGCAGCTGCGGCGGAAAAGGCTCCAAATAGTGAGAGGGGCCTCTGGGTGTATGTGTCACTTTGTTTTCTCTCTTTCGCCACCAGACACCCGAAAAAGGACAATGACACATGTCGACCCGGCTGGAAAAACAAAAAAACAAGACTTGTGCTACTGCCATCCCCATCCCCATCGCCTCTCTCTCACTCATATCTCCCCGATCTCGAATAATGTGATAATTCTCTTCCAGGCATGAACACACGTCCGATGCAGTGGTGATCGAAGAACACGGAAGATGAGCGGATCGGAATGAAAAGTTTGTTTTTGGTTGATTAAGCCATACACTAGAAATGATATATGACCTTTTGTAGGGGGAGAGAGTGGGGTGATTCTCATTCTCTCTCTCTCTTTCTCTCCGCCGTGCCCGTGTGCCCGTGCCCGTGCGTGTGCGTGTGCGTGTGCGTGTGCGCCCGTGCCGGAGTCCTTTCTTCTAGCTCGTGATCGCGAAACACAGCTTGTGGCAACAAAATCGTTTAATGTAATAAAGACTGCCTGCAAGGAACGTGGAACTATTATTACAGCCCTTTTATTTTCGCCGGTATTTTATTTATTGTCTCCTTTTCGTTTCGCTAAAGAAGGTTTTTGCTTCACAGAAACAACGATTTTGCATCGCCTCTTTCCTTCCCACAGCGCCCGCGCCCGAGGTCTAGTCCGGTCTGGATAAGGTGTCGTTGGATAGGGCGGTGCGTGTGTGCCGAAAGTTGATAAAGCACGTGCACCTGGGCAAGGAGGATCTGCTGTGCAACTGTAGGGGTGAACCCGGGTAATCCAGTAACCACCGTGCGGTTTGCGAGACACTAGTCGGAGTTGAAGTCAAATCTTCCAAATGGGATAGAGGATGACTTGCGGTTTTGAACACCGGCAGGCCATGCATGGGAGGGTGTCCAGCCCTGTGGAAGCAACGGGCAACGGCAACAGCAGCAGCCTGTAGTGAGGAAAAGAGACGCTACTGTGGGAATGAGTAGCAGTGTGTGGTGGGGAGGTGAGAGGTGAGGCGTGTAACAAGCGAAACGAGGCACTGGGCAATCGGGGAGGAAACAACGAGTGATGTGTGATCGTACCAAGCTAGGGCGACAACGTGTCGAGAAAAAGCCGATGTGATTATATGTCTTTTTTATTTTATTTCGATTTCCTTCTCGTAAGGAACTGCCCCATGGTGATGCCATCGTTATAATTGCCAAAAGAAAAGCTGGAATTATACCGATTTGGAATGCCTCGAGGAGGCTGGATGTCGGTGCCGTCTTAGCTATCCTATCCCACGGCCTCCAGGGACGTCCTATTTTCTCCGCGCTACTCCAGCGCAACCGCACCGGAGCTCAGGGATCTGGGGCCAGACCATAGCATTGCGGAACCCTCAAAGTTAACCCAGCAGGGCGTGGCTGCCTTGACCTACCCCGGAAGACAGCCATTAAATACTCCATCAAGTCCAGGGATGTTGGAACCGCTCTCTCCCATCCCCTCCTACCCACCCACCTCTTCCTCCATCCTCCTCCTCATCCAAAAATGCTCGCCGTGCTCACCGTCCCACACTCTTCTTCTTCTTCCGGAGCCTCCAGCGACGCATCGCAGCCGTGGAACAAAGTCCGCGCGTGGTTCTCACGCGAGCGGGGTCGCGCCGGAAGGATACTGCAGGTAGCGCTCCTTGGAGCTGCTCGAGCCGCATCGGCATCGACAAACGTGGTAACTCCGACACCACACAGCGTACCCACCACCACCGCTGCCACCGCGTTCGAAAACGCCGTCTGGGACAGTAACCGCCGGCCAGAGATGGAATCACGACTACGCGATACGCAATTGACGATGTTAGACTGGATCAACATCCGTCGACTCGGAGCTGAGGAGTATCGGAAGATGGTGGACGGCGCTCTGCCACCCATTCCATCAGAGGAGAGAGACATGGGAAGCAGAACGCACGCCGTAAAGGTGTGTTTCGCCTTCCTCGCAAGCCACTTAACGCATAGCTGAACAGAACTTTCCAGAGGAAGCCTGTTCCGTCATTCGACACCTTCCAAGATGGTGAGGGCGTAAGTGAACCTCATCTGGTTAAAACTGGTGAGTGGACAATCCCGAGTGGCGTAAAATATCCACAAAAAAAGCTAACGAGTCCCGCTCAGGTGGCCTCCAGGACGAGAGCCGTAACGAAGTGCCCTACACGTGGCCTGGGCCTGTGACATTCTCAGGTTCACCACACGACTTCCGTGATAGCATCAGCGATCAGGAGGAGGACAGCGACCAAGATTCTTGTGATCAAGACATGGACTTTATGCCGGGAGACAGTGATAGCGAAGATGATGCATGGGATCGAGGGCTCGTCGTAGCCGAGATGTGCAACAGATGGGGGTGGACCTTGGAAGATGTGTTGGAGACGCTGGAACAGCCGGGTATCGAAGGAAGACGTAAATGCTCGCGGGAGAAGGGTGTCTTACGTGCGTGATAGCCTCAAGCCGTCGGTAACGCCAGACATTGACGGCCATGATGTCCCCGCCATGCCGTGCATAGCGGAAAATCGACTGGTTCCCGTGATCAGTTCACGATTAACTTATTCATTTATTGACATGTACCACTTACCCCACCTCCTACGCCCCATCATGCATCACGATATAATATAATCATGCACTAGTTCCTGTCTCCACCTGGTGTGGCGCACTAATAGGCGAGCGCGTGGCCTGCATCAACTAAGGAAATATAAAAAAAACAAACATGATGTCGCTTCCCTCACAATATATTCCCGTCTTGAATAGGGTGCATCAGGCAAATATTGTGCGAATCATTATCTCGAGGGCGTCCGATGTCGGCCATCGAATGCGCCGGCAATTCTCTCATTTCCGGCTGTAGGAACTGGGTGGGATCACGCTGGATCGATATCGGTACCTTTCTTGAAGGGTTTCTGACAGTCACCACGCTGCTTCAGGCAGGTAACAAGACTTTTAAAAGAGGGGTAGCAGAGATGCGCTGAGCAGGAGAGCCTTTCCACCAATTGGGTCCGTTTAAGCTTGGCAGATACGGAGGATGAAAGGGTGCAATTTTAGTGCCGATTAGTAAAGCAGCCTGCTTTCCGTGCGGTGGCGTGTACTGTAGTAGTCTGGGCAAACTGCTGCTGCCAACGAGCAGGTCACCGGCGGAACTTCGCGGCTAAACAACATCCGATCAGCCCTCAGCACGAGTTGACTGTTGTCAGTAACCATGCCTCCGGGCGTCCTCACATGGTCTAGGCCATTCGTCAATCTTGCGCAAGAGAAGCGAACATGACAAAAAGGTAGCCCTGGGCTTTGTATAAATTTTTTTCAATCAATCGTGTCTGATCGAACGTAAAACATGAGATAAATTCGACTGACCGTCGTTGTGATCTTTACGCAAAGTTTTGGCTCCCCCGAGTATTTCAAAATAAAACCGAAAAGCCCGGCGATGCGCAGATCAAGAATGCTTTGCGTGCTGCACACGATGACCGCGCAGTGGGCTTGGCCAATCCAATCAAAGTAAAGCCCGTCTCTTGTAGGGGCTATTGCGATCGGTGGTGTACAAGAGGAATGGAGGGTTCATGTGTACGGTGAAGATGCAAGACAGTAACAGCGGTGTGATCAAGTCCATCACGTGAAATCAGTGAGCATCCCAAGACAATTCAGGACTATGAAAGCCGAGCCAGAGTTGTATACCAGAGTGGAAGCGCCATGCCCAACTGCCTCCCCTCTATACAGTCCTGTCGTGGCACGCGGAAGCGCCCATATAACATGACTTCAGTCACGAGTCACGAGTGGAGACACGTGAGAGAGGGGGACGTGGCGATCTCTACAGGTGTAGGGTGCGCAGCAACAGTATGAAACCGGTTGGATGAGGGCAGGCGTCAACGCTCACGGGGGGGCCCGGTCGCAACTTTTTGAGGTTTGGATTCTTCCTAACTCACTCGCTCGGGAGTCGGGAGCCGGACGATGACATCGGGTTTGCCTTTCAACACATATTAGGCTTGAAAACAGATTCCGTGATCTCATCTGGACCGCCGCGAACTGAACGCGCGAAAAATGTCATCGCCATGGCCCATGGTTGGTTTGCTCCTTCCGATGAGAGGATCCACCAGCGGTTTTTCAAGTCCGAATCATTCAAAGACGGGGACAAGAAATGGTCGTGATTCCAAAGTCGATCCACAGTTCGGGACTGAGTACTTCTTTCTTTCTGGGGTCATTGCTTCCAACCATGTTCCGAGTATCTAGAGTGAGTGCAGGTCGGGGGAAACCGGCACGAGTAAAGCGAACCAACTAATGAGTGCTCACGAACAAGCAAGAGGAATCCCTCAGAGCGACCCAACGAAGGGTTTGTCAAGAAGAACAACATGGAAAGGGAAGATGTTTACCTTGATTCTGCGCAGTTGTTGGTCGAAGTCGGGGTGAGGTTGTGGGCCCGTATGGCCCCTTATTAGGACAGCGCATGCCACACGCTCCATCAGACTGATAGACTGTCAATCGGGTGACGCTATTAGAAAGTCTCTCGTGATTCAGTTTTCATCACATAAACCTACACTGGCGGATCAACCGACGACGATTTGTCGCTTTTGTGCAACACATCTCTCCATCCTCGGGCCTACAACGGCGGGCCTGAATAGTGAAGAGGACGTTATACGTTGTAATGTCGATGTTCGTTTTTGAAGATAGACTCGACCCACTGACACTGACCCCGCATCTCCTAGCTGCGTTCTGACGTGAGAATACCGTAAGTATACCGTAACGCCTAGAGAGAAGAGAGACAAACAGTGCTCGAAGACAAAAGCCAAAGGCCGGAAGAAGCCGAACGCCCGCTCTTCTGAGCACAACTTGAAGCTCGGCCTCGACCTCCAAACAGGTACGTACGGTATCCATGTGTATCACAGGGAAATCATATTTAATCTCTTCGATTTCATTTCATTCCAGTCTAGTTCTTCCAAATACGACACAGTCATATGAGAAGCTTCTATACTCCTTCCTAACACCACTGCATGAGGCTGCACATCGTCATCGGTAGTATCAGCTGCCTACAGTAGGATGGAAAATCCCGACATTATGCGTGGAGGAACGGATTTACAGGTGAAAATGGTGTTGCAGGTGAAATGTTCTTTGTCCATTTTCACGTTGATCAAACCCCCCAATTACTAGTATATGTCTCGGAAATTTACAAGGAAGCGTTACGATGAATGAAACGTCCCATCGCAGGTGAATGCCTAGGTGTCCGGAACTATGAATTCCTGCTCAGAGCACTTGGGTACTGCATTTGGATCGGTATTCGAGTGGGAATGTGCCCGAGTTAGCGGGGGTGTAACGAGGTGACCATTCGAACTTTGTTTCACATGACAAATCGTATAGCCAGGCAGGCAAGTTGTGTGCATGAAAACTCCCCCGTCGCGGACCGTGTTGTCACTGAGCTTTGATTGCCTGTGATAGGTACGGGAACGTAACCGGGCAATCCAATACCAATTCACGTGGAAAACACGGACAGTCCAGGGTGGGCCTGGGTGGCTTGAACTGAAGATCTGAAGGTCCACCGTCCCACGCCGTCACTCGACTCATATCGAGCAAACCCGTAAGCGTGCCTGTTGGGACAGATGATTCGGGGTATCTGAAATGTAAGCGTGAGAGGGAAATTTTGTAACGTATTCGTAGTCGAGACCTGGGACGGCGCGCCCTCGATGATCTGCGTGAACGGCATCCTGCCCTTCACGTACATCATCAAGATCGCCTCCAAACTGGCGCTCCCGGCCGCCGAGCTCGCCCTGCACCCCTGTGGACCCTATCCATCTCCTTGTGGTTGACCTCGGCCTTATCCAGAGTGGTAAAGCTTTGAACGAGGATTTAAGACGGTGTAACTCGGTGACATTATCGTGCTTCTTTCTAGATGCTCTCACTGCACAACCGAACTAGATCGCGCGGATATCCCTGCGAGTCCAGACGGCCTGCGGCTCTGCGTCGTCCTTTGTTGGGTTGTTTTGGGATGTAGGTGGGGTTGTTCACCGTTTCTAGCTTGCCATCATGCGCGGTGTAGTAAACTTTTCTTGCTTCATCATGCTATCTCCGTGGTGCCAGATGATGTTTTCTGCGTGTTTTCCTCAGCCCAAAGAAACTCCTTTGCATTTTTGCCATCAAGTCTTGCGGTGCACTTGGCCTCCGAGAGTCCAAATTTACCGAAATCAATTGTAAACTCCTCGTGCATTCGGCGCCAAAAGCCTCGCTGCTTCGCGTCCTGCTTTTGCCTCTAAGACCCCCCGATTATGGTGGTCATTTTAGCATCGCCATTCTCGATCAGGTGCAGCCCTTGGAGTAGTCCTTGGGTATTGTAGGCCGTCGTCTGCTGCAAGACATGGTTCCGAGGGCCGTTCACCACAATCAATGATTCCGAGTCCGGCTTCCGGAGATGCCTCAAGTTGTCCTCCTGGTTGAATATAAAATGGTCGAATGGCGATGAGAACGCATGGCCTCTGTCTTTATTGACATCAGGTTCGAAGTGTTTCTATTGAAGACACGCGGCCCCCTTCACTAAAACATAAATCACCAGAGCAAAAATGAAATGTAACCCACACTCCGCGCAGGTAATCGCATTCAAAATGAAGTCCTTATTCCAATCGTGAAGGTAGGTTCTGTGGTTGGGCACGATGAGTGACGTCATAGCGTAACGGCGAAGCGCCGAAGAGTCCTGCCAGCCATGACAGGTATGACAGAGCAGCCTTGCTGAGATCGGTCACGATCTTGCCGCACTTCACCGATGAGGTTTTTAAGCGAGGACTGTCTCTCACCAGTCGTCTGAAGGCCTCGGCTCAAACAAGTGGATTGAGCAGATCGAGTCAGGTGTATAGCAGGTTTTGATCTCAGGCCGTGAGGCGAGAAAGATTGCTATCTCCGCAATGAATGTGCGTGGGGTACAGCTTCTGACTTTTCTATATTGTTCACCTGCATTGATGAAAGCACAGGATAAAGCTGTAACAGTTAGGGAGATTTCTTATAATTTGGAACGAAAGCAGCGTTGCCTCAGGCTGTGTTCGGATCCCATGATTACAGTAACCCTCCGCCCGCGATCTACACTCATTCATATCCTTCCACTAGTACATCATAATCCCTGCAAGCCAAAAGAGGTACTGTATTTTCGGGGTGTAATATCCGATCATCTCAACCACTTCACATGCGTGTGCCTTCACAGGCACCGTCCAGTTTGATGCGATATATACTGACATCCGCGCCGCTGTAGTGCCCGTTACATAGCGCACGTGAGACTCTTAAGTCTGAAGCCCGTTCATCTTGGGATGCCTGTGGCAAGGGTCGAAAGCGCTTCAAGGGACTTCTATGAAGTTTCCGGTTATGGATATTTCGGTGAAGATCTCAGGTGGTGGTATGTCGGAGCATATATTGGCCACTGTAGCGCGCTCCGCTCTCGTGTACGCTGTGACAGCATATAAGACAGACCACAGGCAAAGACGGTGGGTAGTGAGTTTGGGACAAGTTAAATGATCATATTCCATAAAATGAGTACTATCTCCTGTACATACGTTGTAGAGTTGACAAGTAGAAATCACTTCTTTACAGACTCTGCACCATACGCAGACATTAGTTCTACAATCTCTTGATACCTACGCGAAGACGCTAACTCGTAAGGGGTGATGCCCGCATTGTTGTGCACATTGACATCTGCACCGTGCTCCAGTAACAATGGCACGACCCGGGTGTATCTATATTCTATTGCATAGTAAAGTGCAGTCTTGCCGCGATAATTCTGGGCATCGATCACGACTGCGCGTCCGAGTAGCATTCGAGCAAACTCAACCTGTCCTTGCTGTACCGCAAGGATCAGTGGAGTGTCTCGATACTGGTCTCGAGCATCGACATTTGCACCACGATCGAGTAGATATTGCCCAACTTCAAGTCTTCCAAACAACGCTGCGCGATGCAATGGAGTCCTGCCACTAAATTCCATGACCTGGCCTTCCATATCCGCGCCATACTCAATTAATAGCGACAAAGTCTTCGCATGTCCAGGTTTCACTGTAACATGTATCGGAGTCTCGTACCTCCCGCCTCTGGCATTTACATGCTCAGGATGCTGGATGATGAGACGTTCTGCCAAGTCGCGAAATCCGAGACTTGCAGCGTAATATAAGGGAACTGCTTCAGGTTCCTCAGGGCGCATGGTGGACATGGAACGACCCCGCTGATCTTCGTTGTAAATCCAAATCCACGTTGCAAAGTGCCGCTTGTCTGCATCAAATAAACGTTCCATCCCATTCTTGATGTGTGACCACACATTCTCTACTCGCGCGTGCGTCGGCCAATACTGAGCCGCGTATCGAGCCAACGGGAAGGCCTCAATGTTGTCACGGTCAACGCGATCGTCCAATCGTAGGAGGACACCAAGGCAAGCTTGTGCGAGAATCGTATGCGCGGCCTCGGATCGAATATGATAACGCGAGACATCTCGGATGGGCTCCATGAGACGGTCCGCCGTCAAGAATTCCTTGACGGAAAAGTGCGAAAATTGAACGACCCGCGAATCACCGTCCTTGACTATCGTGACCAAGCTCGAGCATGCCGGTGTCACTGCTTCCTCTTGATCCTCCCAGCGCCAACCTGCATTTAATTTCGGCATCCCTCCCGTATCGAAGTCAAATGCGAGCACCTCAGCGAGTTCCTTGACCCGAAGTGGGCGAATAGCCACGACGAGACATTGCAACAATCGATGTGCATGTCCTTGGTTTGGCTTCCTCATC
>QLOU01001232.1:0-13555 GCA_003313715.1 Russula abietina
CCCCCCCCCCCAAAAAAAAAAAAGAAAAAAAAAACCCCCTCACACGCGAGTGTCGCGACAAAGGCGCGCGCTCATCGCTCATCATCGATGCCGAAGAACATCAAAAACGCGTCTATGCTGGCTCAACGCAACCAAATTTTCTGGGTAAATCTGTCAATAAGAATGGACACTCGATGCAAATTACCTCTTTCTGCGCTGGCACCACTTGACGTCGTGCTGTAGTACAGGATGCTGGTGACTGCTAAGGGCTGCGAGCTTTCGACATACAGTAATGGCATTACGATACAGTCTGCTGGTACGCAGCTCATGGTCGGCTTGGGCATCTTCGTCACTGTCACAATCATTTCTAGTGCCGTGCATGCCAGCTCACCATTTCGACGGCGTTCAGCGAGGTGCCGACGGCGACGCTATTCACGATCAGTTTTCAAAGTTCTTAAATGCGCCGCCAGTGGCTGGCCGCGTAAGCGCCGTGGTGGCTGGTTGGGGACAAGATTGGACTTTGAACGAAGTGCACCGCACTTGGGCCAGGGATCATGTTGCCTTGCATGTAAATTTTGGCTATGTATGCCCCGAAACTTGCCAGTGAGATGTGCGATGTGGCACTGAATTAGGTTTAGGGGCTATCATGCATAGATTCCACATGCCATTCGAAAATCCCCACCACTCGAGGAAGGTATGGCGAAGGGAGCTGCAACTACAAATGCAGGTACAGCTGACAGCGAAGTGTGTCCGAGTCGAACGCGAACATATGCGCGTTGTGATTTGTGGAAGCGTGCGGAGCCTAAGGTATACGTATGCACATGTACCGCACGGTGCCAGTTCCGTGTAAGAAGATTCGTGACCTCCCTGACCCATGAGAAATCCAACATGAGCTGTCTTGACACTTGAGAGCGTGGCTATCGTTCGCGTCGTCTCTGGTGGGCGCTCCTTGAGCGAGCTAGTACTGTACTCTCCCCTACAATCAATCTTCTCGATGTCATGCAACCCAGCCGAGACCAAACAATTACCTCCACAACCCCTACTTTACTTTGGCACAACATAATCACCTCTACTACTATCCCCCGTTTATACCAACCACGCAGCCTGTTGCCATTGTCGAACTTTGAAAATCTTTGCATGAATCTTTGTGACATTTTGTGACAAAGGTGGCCACATTCCTATGTCCACTGCATAAAACATTGGTGCAGTTTTGGACCAACAGACTCTATTTTCGACAGATATCAATGACCTTGTTCTCGATAACCATTTTGCAATGTATTCCTGAGGACAGTTATCTTAGATAGTTTACGTGTACATACAAGAGATGTTTCAGAGTATATCCTGTATTCTGGAACAGAAAAGACCATTCATACAGTACTGTATTCAATAAAAATGTATTTCAATCTATGATTTTTAAACTCCGCGGGGCGTTGGAACAAGACTACTGTTTTTTTCTGGAAATGGAGCTGCTGACGCACTGAATAACCTCTGGGCTAGTGCTTGAACAAGAAACCTGGAGGCAGTCCTGAAGCCCGGCCTGGTCATTCGTGCTATGGGCGGATGAACATTTATCGAGAGCGCCCCAAGAGTCCAAGCAGGCAATATCGGCAGCGTTACCTTTACAAGCAACGACTCTCAAGGCCTCTGCCTGACGTTTTTCGTTAAATCGGGCCATCACCGGGGCTGGCACAGAGTCCGCACGCCGGTCGCGGGAAATCCCTGCATTGGAAGTTAGCAAAAGTTCTTCTTGGTCAACGAGGCCAAAAAATAGCCTAAGAACTGACGAGCAGGAGCAATGGCTGCAGCATTGACGGAGGACGCCAGACTTGAAGCGATGATGATTATAAGAGCAATGGATGCTTGGATGGTGAATGATTTGAAGGCCATCTCGATAAGACAATAGTAGGATGGAATGAGAGCGTGTAGAAGAATTGAAGCGAAGAAAGACGGCAATGTAAGATGGATGGAGACCGTGACTAAGGCCTACAGGTGTTCTCTGAGGAGAGGGTATGGATGAAACGTTGTTGTTGAAAGAGAGTAGGGCTCAAGCTTGGGGGTTTTATACGTGTGTGGACTTGAAAGGCTCGCCATTCCTAAGAAATTAGCAATTCGCTAGCAGGGAGAGTTTTTCCTGAATTGGTGTAGCTCCTTCATCTATCATAGGTGGTGGTAAGCTGTGACACTGCTGTGGCAGTACAATAATCGTCTGATTTGTTCCGATGAAAGAGGGCCTAGGTCAGAACGGCCGGTGGAGGTTGTACCCGGTATTCAGTTTAGAGTCTTTAGACGTTACTAGTCCCCCTAAGTCATTCCGAGTCTGTAGCCATTCTTCGGATGAGAGGAGCAGATCAGAGCACGATCGGAAGCCATCACGGCGCGGCGATCATGGGCATCCCGCTTAGCACGAATGGTCCGATTTTTCCCGATGTTCACGCCATGACACCCATCTACATGTGAGTGGGCTAGTTTCCTGATGCTTCGCGCTTTGAAGGTTTTGAGGTTTGCGTGTTTGTAGGTGTGCGCGTTCTTTTGAACAGCCTTCAATTGCCATGATCTTTAGGTATCGCTTAGCTAACGCAGTGTCGAGCATTGGAGACGTCGCGTTGTGATGGATCCGTGCTTTGGAAATACTACTTTTTTAATCTACATTCTGAGATTACTACGAATTGTGGTGATGTGGGCAAAGCGCGTAGCGCTTTCCGGCTCGGCCGGGACACGGGGAAGGAGCCTGCCAGCTGCGCGGGTGGGCGGGAGAACTCCGTCGCGCTGCGGGCTCCTTGTGTGACCAGACTGTGCCTGTAGGTAATGCAAAGAATGAAAATTAATAATGGGCTCAAGGTTGCCGCGGGTAAAATCATGTTTTGTGGTGAGCCCAGTGCGACGGACGACCGGTGTTGCCTTGTGACTCGGTGTCCGAGTCTTCGTTGAGGCCGTGTGTCGTGTCGCTAGAGTTCTGTGGGAGCGGAGGGTGGGGAAAAGAAAACAAGTGAGCGAACGAGCTTGGGTGCGCGGGCACGATAGCAAGAATGAGGAAAAGATGGCCACGTGCTCCGCGCCTTCGCTCGCCTAAAGACTACGCTCTATCGTGATTCTCACGCTAGATCACCCAGAAAACTCGTGGAGGCAAAATGGAGTCGGACGGCAGCCATTTGCAACTACGCGCGAATGCAGAGGAGCGTGTTGTTGTTGGAGACCAAACATACTTTCAACTCCACAATCTCAGATCATTGTATATCGGCATCGGCACTTATATCGCATTAGCTTCCGAGTCGCTGCCGGCGCGGCTGAGGGCCTCTGAGAAGTTTTCCAAAGGCGGGGCTTCTTGTGTCCTTGTGAGCCTTCTTGTCCTCGTCGTCCCCAGACTCCTTTCATGTCCATGAGCTGGAAACAGAGAGAATGACGCCAGAGCCAGACGTACTAGCGTGGGGGGCGAAAAGGCTTCTCAAGAGGGCATCATATGTTGAAATACGACATGCTGATCGTGAGCTTTAGCAGTTCACGAACGAGCAGATAGATGAAAAAGACTGCGTCCCATGGCTTTTTTGGACCGGGTAAGATCCCAACACAAAGAATGTTGTCCTTTCGGGAGCATTGGGGAGATTGTACTAGGAGGATAATGCTTCCGCTTCTTAGAAGGAGCGTAGAGCCGGTGCAACATATGCACATATGCTGCTATGCATGCTACTGCAGTGTGTGATGATTAATGCAGCTGCCATAGAGTTTACCCTTACGATCTCTGAGACGATAATTCATTTTCATTAGATGAATTGTAATCACATCAGTCAATTAAACATCATTTGATGATATTCTACCTGATTTGGTCCAATTCAAAAACGTTTGATCCGAATCATCCAATTCTACCTCATTAGCTGGGCGGCTTTTCGCTGGATGTGATTGGCAGTGGGTGTCAGTAACGTTGGGCGCATCACATTATATTGTGACGTACAAGCGTAATCACTTGTGCAGTTGTATACAACTAAAAACGACCTTTTATTTGCAACTACCAAAATCAAATCGGCTACAGGAGCTGAATGAAGATATTGCGAGCGCAGTGACTGAAGCAAGAAGCAACTTTGGCTAAGGGCCCCGGACAAACAAATACAAAATGTGAGTATCTTAGCACCTGGGAGCGAGTCGATTCGAGGGTAAGCGGTGAGCGTAAGGTGCATGAGATGATTCGGTGCTATGCTATGTACTTGTGCGGTTGCTAGGTGCAGGCGCAGGCGCGAAGGCTGTGGGTCCAGCCGGAGAGGTTAGCTGCGCGGGCGGGTAGGGCTCTCGCGCTCGCTGCAGCGATCCGTGAACTGGTGGTCACAACAGACCCGCTGGTTGTGATATTGCTGCTGCGGGATGGAGGTGATTCTTTGCTGGTGAAATGTGATGTCATTTGGCGGAGAATCGACGACTATACAAAGGTGTGGTGGGAGGGTGTAATTATATTACAGAGAGCGATGTGAGTAAGTATGACGAGCCGCTGCTGGAGCGCGGCTGAAGATGGACGAGACATCGCCCCGCTCCTTCCGGCCCACTTTAAACTCCGACGCTCGTCTGCGCTTGGACCACCAAATCATATCGCCGTTTGTCCACTCAGGCACACCCACTTTCCCCCTGCTTGCGTGCCCACTTCTTTCAACAGAGCTGAGCCGAGCTGTGGCAACACGTCCCGTGCTGTGCCACTGCTATGCTGATTCGGCAGACATAATTTCGGCTGAAACAGAAATGACTGACACTGCTTCGACACTACGGGTATTCTACCGAAATGCCCGCAGTGCGCGCGCGCACGAGGAGGTACAAGAAGTGTACAATCCACATCTCGCGCCTGAGCGTCACGGTGGTTGATTCTGAAGTCAGCTGAACCCATACCTTTCTCGGGATAGCACGGGACGACATCTCAGTACACTATCAACTTGTCCATCGCCGTGTGGCAGGACATCTTGGGTAAGGCAAAGGGAGAAGGCCACTGCGCCTGGCACCACTTCGGGAAGGAGGTCTACTCTGACCCATTATATATATGATGGGCGAGGTGTGGTGAGTTGATACCTCTATGCTTTGGTACTTGCTAAACATTTTTCCCTCTTCGCGTTTGTGCCCTCAAAGGGTGTATTTTGTAGGTCTGTCACTCATATTTCAGTGGCCGTTTTTCTCATCCCCCTTTGAGTGGGCCAAGAACCCTCCATCGTCCATGTGGCGAATTGATAGACACTCGCCTCAACCTCGCTGAGGCTGCTCCTGCAGCCCTCGTTGCTGTGGCAGCCGCGACCGTGATTGCCAGAGGGTCTGCAACCGAGACTGAGACGTGATCGGGATAGGATGATCGTGACCTTGTCCTCAGTGCGGCGAGCTTTACCTTTTTTTCACGCATTCTGAAGTGGTACATCGTAGCTGCGATTCCAAGTCCGGATGTACAGTCTTTGTGGCTATTGACTCATCCTTTTGAGGAGTCGGCTAGATTTTCTCTCGAACGCGCAAAGACGGTCAGCACTGCCCCTCCTGCTTCGGATCCAGTGGCTAGATCGAACATGAGAGCTACTAATCTCATAATGGATGCGCAATACCGGCGAAGAAGCACCAAGACGAACCTATCTTGCTATCATCGTGATTATGTCTGATAACATTGCATCAGATCTGACAGATTATGGGGGGTAACTCTACCGAGAAATAACTGGCGATAGTTATAAGCTGTGCCAGTGCTGAAACCAGAATGCCCGAGCAGGTAGGATGCAATATCTCATTGATGTTCTTGCGATCCACATCTGGAGCGTGGATGATGCTTCTAGGGATATAAATTGGTTGGCTCGTCCGGGCCACTTGTTTAATTCAGGATATGTATCTCTACCTCTCCACGGTCATTGCTTTTGCAGCACTCCCCTTCCTCGTGCGGGCAGTTCCGGTCTTTCCGAACTCATCCCGCCCTAAAGGCCCAATTTCCCTCACTTTGTCAAAGTACTCGTACCACTTGAACTATGATGGGCGTGTTGATGCTGGGAAAGTCCAAGCTGGCGTTTATCAGAAGTTGCAAAAATGTACCGCATCCAGCTCCGGTGCCGTATCGTGGGCCTTGAATGCCTTGAATGGACCATGCAATGAATGGTGCACCGTTTTAGAGGGTTGTGTCTGCTTGCGCCGCGCGTATCTTGGCCCACTTCGCCATGTCAGGTGACTAGACCTACAATTTTCTTCCTAGTGCCTGAGAGCAACTGCCCCCGCCGTTTCACAAACTCCGGGGGTTTGTCACTGCTAAAGCATATACGAAATAACAAGTCGTCTGAGGGTAAAGTATTGGAGACGGAGTCTTCTTGACTCGGTGTGATGGAAGTTCACGGTGTTCGTGTTCCCTTTGCCCCTTTTTATCAGAAGGTAACGGACTGGTCCGTTTAGGAAATATGACAAAGCATTCCGTGCGTACGAAAAACGCACTGGTGAAACCCACCCCCTTGCATCAAAGCGAAGGCATTCGAACGAGCGCCGCTTTGTCTCGTCTAGCCTTACCGTCTCAAATACAGTGTTGGACTACCAACGTCTTAGTTGGTACTCCTAGCATAGGGTTTAGTTGTCAGTCACCCAGCGTGACTTCGGGTAGCGCAGACATCGAAACTGACCACAAAATGTGCAGTGCAACTCGACACGTTTACCCCCGATATCTTCCTCTGTGGCGTTTCTTGCCTGACCTGCTTTGAAAAAAAAACGCTACAATTCTTCGCTCAGTTCCACCTTTAGCGACAACCGATCTCCGGACACATTTAATTTCAGTTTAGGCTCTGCCACCGGCGATATTATATTCGATGCGGTTTCTGTTGGCGGGTTCGAGGTTACTCACGATGCATACTGATTGAAAGAGGGCGCCCTGAGGGGTAACTGACCTTATCAATAGGTTATTAATGTGGTAATGCTCGCGGCCATACAAATCGACCTTGCCCACGATTCCATAACCTTCCCGGCAGACGGCGTTATGGGTTTGGGATTTTCGGGAGCCTCTTCCCTTAATACAGGTAGCTGGTTCCAAGATCTCGTCGACAAAAAAATACTTCCCAAAGGACAACAAGTCTTCGGGATGGTTTTTTCTGGGACTGGGCCAGGCCCTCAGTTCATTATTGGAGGAATGGATGCTACTAGGATTGTGGGAAATTTGACTTTTATAAAAGTGACGAAAAAAACGGTGATTATATTCCGGCTAATTCTTGCCTTTGTTTGACATGGACACGATACAGGGTTTTTGGCAGATCCCGTTGGATTCTGTCATAGTCAACGGAAATGACATTAAAATCACCAATAAGCAAGCAGTTATCGACTCGGGCTCTACCGTTGTCACTGGGGATTCAAGGGATATCGCCAATCTCTATAAGAATTTCCCCGGTTCGGTCCAGGATCCAAACAGCGGCCAATGGACAGGTACGCAAGTCGCGGTCTTAGTGTTGGAGTAGCTGACTGATTTACGTGCGAATGATAGTCCCGTGCAACACGTCTATGGATGTAATCTTTAGATTCGGCGGTACGAACTTCACCATCCCCCCAGATGGTTACATCCTCGGTCCTTCCACTGCAGGCTCTAAAGAGGGCCTTTGCGTGAGTGGCATCACCTCAGGCAGCGATAGTAAGCAAAACCTTCTGGACTATTCTGCACACTATTCTTATTTTGCAGATTACTGGGTTATGGGTACCGTCTTTATTGCAAAACTTCTACACTCAGTTCGACCTGGTAAAATTTGAAATTGGTTTAGGCGCCGTGAGCGTGAGAGCTCGTAGCGTCAGATGCGTCAGTGGCGGCTCGCTGGAGATGCTGGCCATCGTCCTGAACAAAGTTGTGGGAGCGCCCATCAGCTGCTATCATTGCCTCATGCATCACGATCATCTCCCCCTTCCCTCAACCTCCAGATCACGGGCGCCGGGTGTCGACTCGCTCGTATTAACTTAGCCTGGTCCATATCCCAAGACTTGAAAAACTTAATCTGTGCGCTGAACGTCGCTCCCTGTCCTGCTCAACCCTGTATTTATTTTAAACACGCGAAGGCAAACATCGTCGATAGAAATAGAAATAAGTTTCCCCAGTTTTCTGCCCGTTTGTCTTGCCGTATTCAGCGGACGAGTCTGCTGTAGTCGACGTCTCCTTCCTATTTCGGCACCGCGTTCTCGGCTCACGTGAGTAAGCCACCTGATCATCACGTAAGATACGGCTAACACACCCCCGTCCAAGACAGTAAAAAAAAGCAGCTGTTCCGAGAGGCCGTAACTAGGCATGGGCCGACTGTAAATGCCCTCAGGCAAGAGGTCGATCGGAACGGTCATGTCTGGCAATGTGAGCGGTGCAAAGCGCTATCGAATAGCCTCACGTGTGTGTACGTTCCACGATGCCGGGCGGCGCTCCGTCGAAGGGGATCGCGTCTCGCCGTCGTTGCGGCTGGCGGGACTGTGTGCACCATGCCGCTATTGCTTGGCGTGGGGAGAGGAGGGGTGGAGGGAGGGACAGTCATTGTGGAGTTTCGTAAGGCTGCGGCGGGGACAGCGGCCTAAAGTAATGCGTTAGACCGGAGCGCAGTACGGATGCCAGCTGCAGTTGAGGGGAGGTGCAATATTGATTCGAGCGTGATGCGGACGGACCACTTGCGGCGGTGAGCGTTCAGCGTTGTGGCGTGAGACCCTGTGTAAATGGCCGTTACTAGCGCTCGAGTCCTCCGAGACTCACACTGTCCTCATTGATCACAAACCTGCGGCCTCATGTCTTCCACCACTACTATCCACCAAAGCGCGATTCCAGGACGGTCCCCCCCTGCCATTGTTCGCGTCCATTCATTTGGAGCCATGGCAGGGACTTTCTGCTATGGCTCCGAATGAATGGTCGCGAACGGCATTGAATCCTTTCCTCCTCTGGCTGAATAGCCATGTTTGAATGACAGAGGAGTGCAGGTGGAAATGGGGGCCGACTTTCGTGCTGCATTTCCCCTGGAGTCCTTTTGCGGTGGATGTGTTGATCGGGCTGGCACCGGTGAGGCCTAGCATCAATACCATGGCTCTCGCCACCCAAGGCCAAGTTTTGAAATTTCTTACAGGGTTTGAACTACCGTACATTGCTTGTGCATACTCTGAGATTTGGGCATATAACACCACCAGTACCACTTGCAGTTGAGCACGCCGCGTGCTGCCCTGTACCTGGTTTTACATCGTCTGCCAGTGCTTTGTTCTTAGATCATTTTCTGCAGCGACTTGTCCGCATAGTTATCGTTCCTATGTATAATAAAGTATCTCCTCTTTAATATGATGTGGTTTTACGTGTCCACATTCTTTCCTCACGCTCACGACAACCTATACCATGTACCAAATTTATCAATGTGGTTAACCTAGATCACGGTCGAATTAGCTGCTGCACGGAACTCTGTCGTATCTGCCACTGTTGTGGGCATGTTTCGACTTTCGACGACTCAGTAGGACAGAGATGCCGTTGTACAGCTGGTAGATTTCTAATGCCCGTGCCCTTTTCTTTTCTTATAACTCGCACACACGGTTGCCGTGTAATAAGTAGTACAATATTACAATACCAATTTGTCGTGTAGTCACAGTTAAGATCTGGAAAACCATTGACGGAATATGGTGACCCCGGACGGAACTGGCTTGGCGCTGGCTGTAAAAACTGAAGCCTAAAACTGGCTTGCTGTGTCTTGGCTGCCTCAAGCAACTTCAGGCCTTGAACTTGGGGTTATAGCTCTGTCTCACTCGCTGGGGGCTTCTCGGCGGTCTTGTCTGCAGTGCTTGCCGCGGCTGACTGTGGTGAGATGTACAAGACATTCGATCTGATCACTGATCACTGCCTTGTGTGAGAAGAAAATTAAATTCGGGTGAACCCGGCAATGAAACTCAGACCCGTCAGCTTAGATTTTCAATGTGCATACCGCACATCTCACCTTTGATAATCTAACTAAAACGTGATACTGGCTATGGCTCCCATCCTACCAGGACATCTTGGCTAGTACCCTGATATTGTGCGTCAGATCTGAGTTGAGCAAACTCACCGCAGGGCGTGCAAGCATGTCCCGCCCTGTGGCCCTGTGCTGGACCCGCCTAGATTCTCTTAGGGTTCACTCAGCCTTGCGGTCCGTCTCTTGAGTCGCTTCTGCTGCTTGAGCTGGGGACTCGCCTCGACTCGGGGCTGCCAGTGGATAGGTCTTGCCGGAGCACGGCTACCGCTAATGGCTGATCTAGTCGAAATATCTTCTTCCGATCCACATCTCGAGCGTGGGTGATGCTTGTCAGGATATAAATTGGTTTGCTCGTCAGGCTCTGCCGCCCTGGGCATCACCATCGCCTCCTGAGGATCCGAGCCCCATTTCCTCCAATAATTGCGATATGTATCACTCCACCGTCATTGCTTTTGTAGCGCTCCCCTTTCTTGTGGGGGCACTGGCAGTTCCAAATTCCCGCGCTAAAGGTCCAACATCCCTCCCATTGTCAAGGCACTCGTACCACTTGAACCATGATGGGCGTGTTGATGTTGAGAGAGTGCAAGCTGGCGTCTATCAGACTATGGTGTTCGTGTTCCCTTTTGCCCTTTCTATCAGAGGGTTTGACTGCCCATTTAGGAAATATGATCAAGCATTCCGTGCCTATGAAAAGCGCACTGGTGAAACCCACCCCCTTGCGTCGAAACGAAGGCATTCGAACGAGCGCCGCTCTTTCACGTCTAGCCTTACCAAAGCCTTGAATACAGTGTGGACTACCAACGTCTCGGTTGGTACCCCTGGCGTAGAATATACTAGTCAGTCACCACCGTGACTTCGGGTAGCGCAGACATCGAAACTGACCCCAAAATGTGCAGTGCAACTCGACACGTTTACCCGCAATATCTTCCTCAGTGGCCTTTCTTGCCCGAGGTGCTTTGAAAAAAGACTCTACAATGTTTCCTTTAGTTCCTCCGCTGAGGACGAGCGAACCCAGGACACATTTGATTTCAGTTTAGGCTCAGTTACCGGCAATCTTGTATTCGACGTGGTTTCTATTGGCGGGCTCGACGTTAGTCACGATGCATGCTGATTGAAAGAGGGCACCCTGAGGGGTAACTGACCTTATCAATAGGCCTCAGTGGAAATGATCGTGGCCACGAAAATCGACTTTGCCTACGAAACCCCAACCTTCCCGGCAGACGGCGTTATGGGTTTGGCATTTTCGCAGAATGCTTCAGAGAGAGATTCTTGGTTCGGAACACTCACCAAAGGAACAGAACTTCCTAAAAACTCACAAGTCTTTGGGCTGGTTTTATCTGGGCCAGACCCTCAGTTCATTATCGGAGGAACGGATAATTCAAAGTTCCAGGACAAATTGACTATTGTAAAAGTAACGAAAAATTCGGTGAGAATTTTACGGGGTTGGTCCTTGCCTTTGTTTTTAACACGGACCACCATACAGCCTTTTTGGCAGATCCCGTTCGATTCTGTCACGGTCGACAAAGCTAACCTTCCAATCGCCAGTCACCAAGCAATTATCGACTCGGGCTCCACCGTTGTCACTGGGGTTCCGGGGGATATCGACCTTCTTTATGGAAAAGTCCCCGGTGCGGCCAAGGATCCAGAAAAAAGCGGCCAATGGACAGGTAGGCAACTTTCGGTCTTAGTGTTGAGTGGTAGCTGACTGATTTATGTGCAAATGATAGTCCCGTGCGACACATCCGTGAACGTAATCTTCAAATTCGGCAAAGGGACGTTCACAATCCCCCCAGCTAGTTACATCCTCGGTCGTGCCACTACAGAGGGTCTTTGCGTGAGTGGCATCGCCTCAGGTAGCGATAGTAAGCAAAAGCCTTCTAGACTGTTCTGCACACCATTCTCATATTGAGCAGGTTTAGATTCCTGGGTTTTGGGTACCCCCTTTATGGAAAACGTTTACGCTCAGTTCGACCAGGCAAAATTTGAAGTTGGTCTAGCCACCTTGACCGGGAAGTAGCGTCAGAGTTTGGAAAATGTTTCTCGACTCAGTTGACTGGGCTGACCCGGCGGCTGGCTGTGGACACGTTCGAACATTCATTAGTGATTTATTCTGCACACGACCGACTACCTCTCTAATTTATTTTCTCTTGTCTTTCTACATTCACCATAATACCCCCTCTTACTGGCTCTCAGATCAGATCATCTGTAATCGTATCATGGCTAGATTAAACACCGGAAAACACATAAATGGAAACACCCGGGCTGTAACCAGTCTCAGGCGCATCAGTGAATCTTGAGATGCTGTCGGTACTGTAAGTATGCAACAGAGACGACTCGGCGTCGGACTCACTGGAGATGCTGGCCTTCGACCTGAACAAATTGTCGGAGGGTAGCTTGCTCGTTTGTCTTACCCACTGGCAGGTGCCTCCGGTTTCAACTTTGCCTCTGTTTCACGACTCGAACGAACGACACTGCGTCAACTTGAGCCGCCGAGCCGCCACCGTGCCAGTAGACTATCTCGTAGTTGTCCTCATCTTCGTTGATGTCAAGTTCATATATTAGCTTTGTGCTCATTCTCGCGAGCCTGAGTGCTTCTACTAGTAGACACGTCTCCTCACCATCGTCCAACAGGGGCAGCGCACAGTGACCGCGCAGACGTTTGATCGACACGTCCCCGTCCTCCAATGTATTCATACCAGTGACCGCTACCAAAGGCTCACTCATATCCATACCCGTGGCCATCGAAGTGCGACGGGAGTCTCTCCATCCCAATCCTGTGGGCGCTCAGTACACTCTTCATGGGGGAGAGCGCGAGCGCGTGTTTCTATCGTCGTCATCGGAGCGGAGGCTACCGCTTGCGGAGAACGTCGTTGGGGTCAACCAAAGGGTGGATCGTATCGTATCCTTGATCGTGTAGTGTCTCTTCATCCTTCGTGCTCTACGCTCCGGAACCCCCCCTTCTGCAAGTTGATGACTGAGAAACCGGTGTTCTTTCTGCTCTCGAGCTTCTGAACCATCATCCCATTCGGTCGTATGGCCAGAAAAGTCCGGTTTTCTAAGTTCCTTGCGAAATTCGTCTGCCATGATCACTGCATTAGCACCTGGGAGAGGGTGTCATGATTCGGTGAGGACAGAGATGCTGAACGGGATCGCATCGAGATACTGCGGGTTTCGCACGTACAAACTACTTTCCAAACTCGGCACCAAACTCGGCTAGAAGTTCTACCATCTCTTGCCCCAGCGTCGACTTACACTGGTGAGGGGTCCAGCCTCTACTGTTGCGGGCATTGATGTCTGCGCCATGCTCCAATAATAATCGCACGGCTTGAATTTCTCCCCTTCGTACCGCGGCGTGCAGTGCAGTAGAGCCGAAAACACTCCGTGCTTCGATCGCCGCCCCGCGTTCAAGTAGCATTCGAGCAAACTCCAAATGTCCATGGAATATTGCATGGAACAGTGGAGTCCAATCATCCTCGTTTCGTGCATTGATATCTGCACCAAGATCGAGTAGACAGTGTCCAGCGTCGAGTTTTCCGCTCCACGAAGCCTCATGCAATGGTGTCTCGCCATATTTGTTCCGGCTACCTACGTCTGTGCCATGTCCTCCTGACGCCGCAACATGCATCGGCGTCATTTCTTTTCCACCCCTGGCATTTACGTGTTCCGGA
>QLOU01001233.1:1629-27308 GCA_003313715.1 Russula abietina
GCTGATTTTCGTACACCGTAAAGGCGAATTGGACTCGTTCCGTGATATTCGCATTAGTGCGTTGGGCAGCGAACGCAGCGTTGACAGGTGGGATAGGGATCGGGTGAGTTATGGGCATTCCGGTGAGTCCCGCCCAGGAGCGGTAAACGGCCCAGCGGACGAATGCGCTACGCCAGAGAGCGGCACGAAGGAGCTGCGCGAAGGGAGCGCGGTAGGTCAAAATGGTCGTACCGAGGAGACCAACCAGGACGCGTACGGGAACGAGGTGGGTGAGAATGAGATAGGGGATGGAAGCTAGTGCGCATGCGCGAAAGAGTGCGGCGGAAGGAAGTGTAGAAGAGGAAAGAAAGGCTGGGAGAGTAGGGGAGGAGGGTAAAAGGACAAGGAGAGTAGCAAGGTCCCCCATTGCTGTCTGGACGGAGACCTCGGTCATTGTATGCGACGCGTCTGCGTTATGTTGCTGTGGTGGTCGCCGTCGTCGGGAGTACACCAGAGCGGAACATATCACAGGAAAAAGGAAGTATCTTTGAGAAGGTCAGTTCGTAGTTCTACAGAAACTTGGAAGTCACGGACCTGAGCGCCGATTCGGCGAAAAGGACGGCCGCCCACCAGGCGGCGAGAAGCAGCCAACAATCTACCCAAGGTGCCTGCCAACTAAGTATCTGGGCAACGTAGCGTAAAGGTGCAAGTAGTGGGGCTAGGCGGACGAGAAGAACGACCAAGGGTGCGGGGACGGCATGAAGGAAGTCGATGAGAGTGGGGGCGCCAACTAATGAGCCTCCTGCGGGTTGCAGGCTCGAATAAGACGACTTTTCTGGGTTTTCCTGCTCATGCAGGGAGGATGTTGTAGCGATTGGTTGAGATGCAGTCCAATTGTGCATTTTTGGCGGAAGAGTGTTCAGTGATATCGATGTGGGAGACCCGCTTCCAAACGGCTCTGCCATGTAATTCGATCGCGTGATATCCATTTCCTGTACCGGGACTCGACGGCCCGAGAATTCCACATGCTCGACGTCCACCTCACGAGACAGCACCTTCGTCTCCTCGACTGGCTCACTGTTCTCTCCCGTCTGTTAGTAGCTGCATTACTCTATCTATCATCATCTCGTCTCACCCTCTTTGACTCCTCCCCTCGCACCCTCCTCGCACCATCTGCTTTCCCATCTTCGACGTCTTCTCTACTCCGGTGGGATGCTTTCCACTTTACCGCTATAGCAAAGGATGGATACTCTCATGAGCACCACTGGGCTTTCTTTCCCGGTGTTCCTATTCTCCTGCGCGCAACCGGTCGTCTTCCCGCGTTGTTTCTCGACATTGCAACGCCTTTGTCTTGGCTTGCTCTCCTCAATACCGCGATCGCGATACCGACCACGCGTACCATCTACCACCTCACATTGATTCATTTTCAGTCACCTTCCTTTGCGCTCCTCACAGCGCTCCTGTCACTTCTCCCCGCGAGTCCCGCCACTTTGTACTTTGCACCGTACGCAGAGCCAATATTCACCTTCCTATCGTATCAAGGTGCGTGCACGTCCCTCTACAACTCGCCGCGTTTCTCACCCCCCAACCATGGGGTATCCGCCGATCTTAGGAATGCTTGCCTGTGCACGCGTGCACTACGGCCGCGCATCGCTCTACTTCGCCACCGCTGCCGCTTTCCGCTCGAATGGCGTTCTGCTTGCTCTTTATGTCCCTTGGTCCTTGTTGATCGATCCCCTTCTCCTCTCGTCCAGACTGCCACGGCCGAGCGTTGCGCTCCGTGCCTGCCTCTACGCCCTGTTGCCTCTCTTACCATCTCTTATACACCAGTTCAACGCCTACCGCATTTTCTGCCTTTCCACGACCGCCACTAATCCCTCCAGATCACCCTGGTGCAACAATCTCATACCGTTAATCTACACACACGTCCAACGCACCTATTGGCGCGTCGGGTTCCTTTCCTACTGGACCCCCGCCCAGCTCCCTAATATCGCCCTCGCGCTCCCACTCCTTCTACCACTCCTTTTCTACAGCTTATCCCACATATCTTCACTGATAAGTGGTAAGTCTGGAGGTCTCAGACCGGTGAGAACGACAGCGCACGCTATGCATGCCACAATACTTGGCGTCACCTTGCTCACGAATGCGCATACGCAAATCGCGCTCCGATTGCTCTCGGCGCTGCCGAGTACATACTGGTCCGTGGCAACCTTACTCATCGAGCAGCCACGGTGGGGTAAAGCGTATGTCGTCTGGGCGGTGCTGTGGGGTGCCGCGAGTATCGTCCTATGGGCCACATTTCTACCTCCCGCGTAGGATTACAATCCTATTTCTATCATTGGTAACCGGTAGTTGTGGGCCTATGAAGTGTCTGAATGCTGGGCCACAACGCTGGGCACGATAGGCTTCTGTCTCTTTCATTAGATTTGGCCATTTGGTTTTCCACCCCAGCCCGCATCGTCACCTACAATGCTTCGTCCAGTTCTATGACGAAACTTCGCTAGAGACGGCACTCTTCTTAATCTCGCTCACCAGTGCTCTTTTTTCAGCACTCCCTACACTCAAAGGATTTTGTCCACAGCTGTCTATTTGGAAGGGCACTTCGCGGATGCTTAGTGGACAACGAAGATTGAACCAGCCTTGATAGACTGTAACGTTTTCCCTGTTCTACGCACGGTCGAGGTATGGCAGACACTGTATATCACAAAAATGACAAATACGATGAAGTATAAACAGTGGGATAATGTCCGAGACGACAGGTTGACGAAAAGGAGGACTTGGCATGTGAAGAAACGAAGAGAGGGTGTGCGGCGCAAGATGAACCCCAAATTGATCACGGTAGGACAAACATTGGTGTAATCTTCAAAAGGCGGAGGCCGTTCACTCACATCAAATGTCAACATATCAAACTCTCGTGTGTTGTATATGCGGAAGAAAGTGCATTATTGTGTTCAGGACAGCCTCGGCCTGTGCGACTCGCAGTCGTTCATTTCGTCTGAAAACCAACCGAGTTGTCCCTCCACTGGTAGCACGTTCTCTCTCCCCTGGCAAACAGCTTTGTATTCGTCTCCTCCACAGGGCACAAATCGATAACCAACAATCAGATAAAAAAACGGGGCCAATAAACTCCCGAAAAGCCGATTCTCTTCTATCCGCCCACGCCGCTCCCACCAGCAAAAGGCACACCGTCGACAATCAATACGCGCGACAATGATGCAGTACGTTCAACCGTTGTATGCGCGCGGCTGGGGGCTTTTTCGGATCTTGACCAACGGGAATGACATCGCTGTGTTGCGCGACCGGTTTAAGTTTGCGAACACGGAGGCTCTAAAAGTGTTTTTAGCAGATCTCAGCGAGTATGCGGAGAAAAAGCAGGTCCGTTCTCATTCCGTTTGCTGATTTGCCAATGTTCGAAACCCTTTCCGCATCACGCAAAAGATGAATGTGTTTGAGGATCAACATGGTGTCGTCGTCAGTACGGGGACGCACGTCATTTGGAGAAGGGCGACAGCAGAGGGTGAGGATGAGGAGACAGGCGCGCGATATCCGGCTCGCGAATGCTCTTGAGGTGTTATTTGAGAGTGCGCTGGATGCAGGTGGGAAGGATGTTCCTCTTTTTGCGGCCGGAGGCAACAGGCCAAAAACGGTCGAGGTAAACCGTTACAGTATATAGTTATACCTAGTAGCTTGCTGGCAACTTGAAGAGTGCCGCAAGACGCACTACAGCCAGTTCTTGGTGGTAGAGGGAAGGAACCTGGTACGACAACCGATGATGGGAATGCACCGGGAATCCGACGACTTGCGAGACAGACGCAGACGCAGACTCTCAGAGTCAAGCTATAGTCAAGCCCGGAGGCTACCAGTGCTCGAAACTATGGACCATGACGTGTTTGCAGTGCAAATTCGCGGCCGTAAACAATACTGTACAGAATCGCACCACCACAGTACTCCTGGTGCTACAGAAGTAAATTTCGTCTTAATCGATTTCGATGGTTTATCAAGGGTGTCGCGCGCCTATCCTCCAGCACGTTCCTGAGGACGTTTCTCAGGAATACCCACGCCCGACACGAGGCAGGCACACCAGCCAACTGTTTCCCTGCCCCCTCCAACACTCCCCCAAAGTTCCTCTATAACGAATAATCTCCCTTACTCTCACACCGATGTCTCACACTCACCTTACGGCGTCATCGTCCTCCTCTTCCTCCAACTTCCAACTAATGATCAACAATGCCTTGGACACCTATAAAAAGCGTACAAAGAACGATCTACTTGCTCATCCTCTCGCCACCCGGCTCCAAACCTGTAACTCTCCTGGTGCCATTATCGCTGTCCTTCAAGAACAAGTCCAAGGACTAGATCAGTCTCAGAGTAGCGCTCAACGGTGGTCCAAATGGCTTGATCCAACCGTGAGCGTTTTGCAGACTTTCTCTTCCATTCTTCAAGCGGGTGCTAGCCTCGTATGTCTTTCATATTTGTTCGAGTTCAACACTCTCATATATATGTAACAGGCATTCCCACCTGCAAATGTAATCTTTGCCGGGGTCGGCGTCCTCCTTTTAGTGAGTACCTTTCATAACTTCCCATAGTAGGCCATTTTGACACGTACTTCTTTCAGACGGCTAAGGATGTCAGAACCAGCAAAGATACTGTTGTTGACATTTTCGAGCGGATCGAAACGTTTTTTCGACGAGTCGAGGTTTACACAGAAGCGGAGCCGACCTCAGAAATGATGGATATAATCATTCAAATAATGGTGGAAGTGCTCTCCATTCTTGGGATCGCAACGAAGGAGATTAAACAAAGCCGATTGAGTGAGTATTCGCTATATTAATGTATCTCGGTTGAGTGAATGATTGGCCTGTCAGAAAAAATTGGGAAGAGACTGATCGGAAGGACGGCCACGGAAGATGCGTTGAAGAGGCTAGACAAACTGACACATGAGGAAGCTTGGATGGGGATTGCACAAAATCTGAAGGCTACGCATATCGTTGGCGAGAGTGTGATGAGAGTTGCTGATGAGGTGGTAGCAGTCGACAATAGGGTGGCTGGTGTAGACGAAAGAGTAGCCATTGTTGGTGATACAGTGGCCAGCGTTGACAACGCAGTGAAGGGAGTTGACGATAGGGTGGCCAACGTTGACAACAGAGTAAGGGTGATCGATGACAGGGTTACAGAGGTCATTCATGGTGCGTAAATCATATTTAATCGGCCCTCAAGTCATACTTACTGTTCAATTTGGCCACTCAGACGGAAGGGAAGTGAAAATAGCCGTAGATCAAGTGTACCGTCTGTCATCTAACCTCATTAGCGCTGAGTACCCGGTCTCACCCATCCCCTCAGGTAACCAATTACGAGACAGTGTTCACAAATGGCTTTCCCCACCGGATCCTTCAACAAACCATAACATCGCATGTGGTACCCGTCACAAGAAAATGGCACCTTGGTTTTTCAAAAGCAACATCTTTCAAGAGTGGAAGTCCACCGGTTCATTCCTTTGGGTCCACGGAAAACGTTTGCCCCGTCCTTTATTCAAGTTGACACCCGTTGACAGCGTCTTGTATTGTAGCCGGTTCTGGGAAAAGTGTCCTCTGGTTTGTGAAATTAAAAAAATAAATCATTCAGAGGTGGCTGATCTATTCTGTCAGTTCCACGATCATCCAAGATATTGAAGCGACATGCGAGGCCGGGAATGCGTCAATAGCCTACTTTTATTTCGACTTTCGAGACGCCAATAAGCAAGGCCTGCGCGACCTACTCCTTTCCCTTCTCACCCAACTTTCTGCCTCCTCGAATTCCCGTTGTGACATCCTCTCGAATCTTTTTTTCGCTCATGACCAGGGCAAGAAACAGCCCAGTGATAACATTTTGGCCGAATGCCTGAAACAGATGCTTGCACTCCCTCACCAATCTCCTATCTACCTGATTATTGACGCACTCGATGAATCTTCGAACACCTCTGGGATTCCATCACCACGCGAGAGGGTGCTTGAACTTGTCAAGGAACTCGTCGAACTTGGTCTTTCGCATCTCCGTGTATGTGTCACGAGTCGGCCAGAAATCGATATACGAGACGTTCTTGCACCTCTGACCTCTCTTCGAGTATCCCTTCACGACGAGACTGGTCAAAAGGAAGATATCGTCGAGTATGTCAAGTCAGTTGTTTACTCGAATTCGGAACCAATCATGAGGAGATGGAGGATTGAGGATAAGGAACTTGTCGTCGAAGTGCTCTCCGAAAGATCTGACGGAATGTAAGTAGGACACTTGAGGTTTGTGACGCTTGTTCTTACCATCAAGCAGGTTCAGATGGGCATTCTGTCAGTTGGAAACTCTACGGCACTGTCTTCCACCTAGTGTGCGGTGTACGCTGGATGAATTACCGGAGTCTCTGGATGAGACGTACGAGCGTATAATAAAGGAGATCAAGAAGCCGAACCGGGACCACGCACTTCGTATATTAAAATGCCTAGTTGTTGCAACCCGACCACTTCAAGTGGAGGAACTTGCAGAAGTCCTCGCTGTGGATTTCGATGATGCAGAAGGGATGCCGAAGTTGAACCCGAATTGGCGTTGGGAGGATCAAGAGCAGGCACTTCTGAGCTCATGCTCGAGCCTAATTGCTGTCGTGGAGTCGGATGGAACCCGGATAGTCCAATTCTCGCATTTTTCGGTCAAGGAATTCCTGACCTCGACTCGACTCGCTACCTCGAGTGGAGGCGCCTCGCACTATCATATCGCTCTTGAGCCTGCGCATATAATTCTTGCGCAAGCTTGTATGAGCGTTTTGCTCCGATCGGACGATCGCGTTCAACAGCGCGATGTCACGAACAACTCTCCTCTAGCTTTGTATGCAGCTGAACACTGGGTCACCCATGCCCGATTCGGGAAAGCGTCCTCGTGCGTACGAATGGCGATGGAATCCCTCTTTGACCCGGACAAGCCATATTTCGAAGCATGGCTCCAATTGCACGACATGGATTATGACACCAATTCCTCCAAGTCAAGCTTCTACCCATTCACACCAACTAAGAGATCCCACGCTACTCCGTTATACTATGCCGCATTATGTGGATTCCAACATCTGGTGGAACATCTGATAGTAAACTATCCAGAGCATGTGACCGCTACTGGTGGTTACTATGTTGTACCGCTGATTGCAGCATTGAATGCGGGGGATTTTCAGACAGCTAAGGTACTCCGTGACTATGGCGCACACCCGAATGTCACAGGCTACGAAGGGAGAAGTCCACTGCATGCTACAGCCTTGCTAGGAGACTTCGAGATGGTTCGGATATTACTCGAGTACAAAGCAGATGTCAACGCCCGGGGTGCCGTTGGCGAGACCCCGTTGCATTTTGCGTTTGGCTGGTCAAATCGTTCCTATCTCGGCCCATCACTGGCCAAAGTTGCCCGATTGTTGCTCGAACACGGTGCAGATGTAAACGCGCTCCGGAATGATCGCTTTACCCCGTTGCATTTAGCTGCAAAATACGGGGAGGTCGAGGTTGTACGCGTGTTGCTCGAGTATGGTGCAGATGTAAGAGCGGAGACCGAGGACGGTGGAACCGCCTTACAGCTTGCGGGAGGTAAGGAAGCCACTGAGATAAAGAAATTGCTGTCGGAACACGGAGCTAGATAACACAGACTCACGGTTTAGATCCATACTATTACGATAGTTGTGGGGGTCTTTTTATCTGGATGAGGAAATACTACCACTACTTAAATGATTCGAAGTCAGATCAGATGGCCTGCCGATGTCCTCGACATGACCGTGGTATCGATATATCTTCCGGCTATATACCGAGAATTTGCGAACGGTAGAATGAAAAAATAGGAGGTAGACATAGTAAGTGATGATGATGATGTGATCAAATGGTGTCATGCAATAACGCGCACGTGATGTAATATTCGCCACCTTCGCGAAGACCCTCGTGTGTGTATCTGTAATGCATTTCGTGTTCAGGACAGCCTCTTGTGCGACTCGCAGTCGTCTATTTCTCTTAAAAGCCGGCACTGTTGTCCCTCCAGCAAGTTATCTTTCCCGTTGCGATCACCTTTGTATTCGTCTCTCCTCCACAGCAGGGCACAAATCGGCAGCCAAGAATCAAACAAAAAACGAAGCAAATACACCCCCGAAAAGCCAGTCATTCTCATCTATCCGCCCACTTCCCACACCTCCCCCGCCACCAAAAGGCACGCCTCCGACCATCAACACACACGACATTGAGCAGTACGTGCAACCGTTGTATGCGCGCGGATGGGGTTTTTCTCGGTTCTTTCCCAATGGGAATGGCATCGCTGTGTTGCGCAAGCGGTTTGAGTTTGCGAACGCGGAGGCTCTGGAAGGGTTCTTGGAAAATCTCAACGAATATGAGGAGAAAAAGCAGGTCCGTTCTCATTCTGCTTGCCGACTTTCCAATATTTGAAACGCTTTCAGCATCACGCAAAGACGAATGTGTTTGAGGATCAACATGCTGTCCTCGTCAGCACGTGGACGCACGTCGCTCGGAGAAGGTCGAAAGTGGAGGATAAGGGTGAGAAGACACAGGGTGTTACTGCGCGCGATATTCGGCTTGCGTATGCTCTCGAGGAGTTATTTGAGAGTGGGCTAGCTGCAGGTGGGAGGGAGTATGTTCCTCTTGTGCTGCCAGAGGCAGACAGGCCAAAAACGATCGAGGAGCTGAACGGTTATACCCAAAGTTATACCTAACTTAGTAACCGAGTGAAGCTTGCTGGCAAGACGTTGAGAAGCACAAGCCCACAATGGTCAGCTCGCTGGACCGCTGGCCATGGTGGCGCAGCGGAGGCTGAAGCCGAACCTGATCCAACAACCGATGATAGAAACCCGGCATTTCGACGACTTGCGAGAAGAGAAGCTCAGAGGGTCAACCAGTCAAGCCCACCATGACTGGCTGCTCGGACCCGTAAAGTGTGTTCGTGGTGTAGGACCGTAAAAATACTCTGTGGCCTTTGGTACTTCAGTATAAACAATACCGTACATCTTCGCACCGTTACAGTACTCCTGCGCATCGTCACTTTCACTCGTCAAAGGGGTGTCGTGCGCCTATCCTCCAGTTCAGGTATATTCCTGAGGAATACGAATACCCACGCCACGCCCGGGCAGTGTCCTACCATTGCTGTTTACCTTCCCCCCCCAACACTCCCACCCCGAAGCCTCTCTATAACTCTCGCCGATGTTTCGCACTTACTCTACAGCCTCTTCGTCTTCCAACTCCAACTTCCAACTAATGATCAACAATGCCTTGGATACCTATAAAAAGCGTACAAAGAACGATCTACTTGCTCATCCTCTCGCCAACCGGCTCCAAACATGTAACTCTCCCGGTGCCATCATTGCTGTCCTTGAAGAGCAAGTTCAAGGACTAGATCAATCCCGGAAAAGTGATGAACGATGGTCCGAATGGCTTGATCCAATTGTGAATGTTTTGCAGGGTTTCTCTTCCATTATTGAATCGGGTGCTAGCATGGTATGCTCCAAGAGCTATTGATCGAGTTCTACACGCTCATATTTTTGTATTAGGCATTTCCACCTGCAAGTGTAATCTTTGCTGGGGTCGGTGTCCTCCTTTCAGTGAGTATCCTTAACAACTTTCCCGTAGGCCATTGTAACACGTACTTCGCTCAGACGACTAAGGATGTCAGAGCTAGCAAAGATACTGTTGTTGACATTTTTGAGCGGATCGAAAAGTTTTTTCGACGACTCGGGGTTTACACAGAAGCGGAGCCGACTTTAGAAATGATGGATATAATCATTCAAATCATGGTCGAAGTGGTCTCGATTCTTGGGATCGCAACGAAGGAGATTAAGCAAAGTCGATTGAGTAAGTATTCGCCATAAGTATATCGCGGTTGAATGAATGATTGGCCTGTCAGAAAAAATTGGGAAGAAGCTAATTGGAAGGACAGCCATGGAAGATGCGTTGAAGAGGCTAGACAAACTGACATATGAAGAGGCATGGTTGGGGATCTCACAAAATCTGAAGGCCACGCATACCGTTGGCAAGAGTGTGAAGAGAGTTACTGATGAAGTGGTGGTAGTTGATGATAGAGTAAGGGTAGTCGATGACAGGGTTACAGAGGTCATTCGTGGTACGTAAATCATCTTTAATCAATTTCCGAGTCATACTTGCTGTTCAACTTGGGCCACTCAGACGGAAGGGAAGTGAAAATAGCTGTGCAACAAGCGGCCATTGATGTAGATCAAGTGAAACGTCTGTCATCTAACCTCATCAGCGCTGACTCGCCTCACCCATCCCCTCAGGCAACCAATTGCGAGACAGTGTTTACAAATGGCTCTCCCCACCGGATCCCTCAACAAACCATAACATTGCGTGTGGTACCCGTAACAAGAAAACGGCATCTTGGTTCTTCGAAGGTAGCACCTTTCAAGAGTGGAAATCAACCGGTTCATTCCTTTGGGTTCATGGAAAACGTTCGCCTGTCCTCTTTCCAACTTGACTCCCGCTGATAGCGTCTCGAATCATAGCTGGTTCTGGCAAAAGCGTCCTTTGGTTTGTGAAAGTTTAATTGTTCCTCCCAGACGTGATTGATGTGTTCTCAGTTCCACGGTCATCCAAGATATTGAAGCGATGTGCAAGGTCGGAAATGCATCAATGGCCTACTTCTACTTTCGAGACGCCAACAAGCAAGGCCTGCGCGACCTACTCCTTTCCCTTCTTATCCAACTTTCTGCCTCCTCGAATTCCCGTTGTGACATCCTTTCCAAACTTTTCTTCGTTCATGACGAGGGCAAGAAACAGCCCAGTGATAACATTCTGGCCGAATGCCTGAAACAGATGCTTGCACTCCCTCATCAATCCCCTACCTACCTGATTATTGATGCACTCGATGAATCATCGAACGTCTCTGGGATTCCATCATCACGCGAGAGGGTGCTTGAGCTTGTCAAGGAACTCATCGAACTTGGTCTTCCACATCTCCGTGTATGTGTCACGAGTCGGCCAGAAATCGATATACGAGATGTTCTTGCACCCCTGAGCTCTCTCCGAGTGTCCCTTCACGACGAGACTGGTCAAAAAGAAGATATCGTCGAGTATGTCAAGTCAGTGGTTTACTCGAATTCGGAACCAATCATGAGGAGATGGAGGGCCGAGGAAAAGGAACTTGTAGTTGAGGTGCTCTCCGAAAGGGCTGACGGAATGTAAGTGGAACACTTTAGGTTCGTGATGGTTGTTCTTACCATCAAGCAGGTTCAGATGGGTGTTCTGTCAGTTGGAAACTCTACGGCACTGTCTTCCACCTAGTGTGCGGCGTACGCTGGATGAATTACCGGAGTCATTGGACGAGACATACGAGCGTATAATAAAGGAGATCAAGAAGCCGAACCGGGACCACGCGCTTCGCATATTACAATGCCTGTTTGTTGCGATCCGACCACTTCGAGTGGAGGAACTTGCGGAAGTCCTCGCTGTGGATTTCGATGATGCAGAAGGGATCCCGAAGCTGAACCCGAATTGGCGTTGGGAGGATCAAGAGCAGGCACTTCTGAGCTCATGCTCGAGCCTAATTGCAATTGTCGAGTCGGATGGAACCCGGATAGTTCAATTCTCGCATTTTTCGGTCAAGGAATTCCTGACCTCGACTCGCCTCGCTACCTCGAGTGGAGGCGCCTCTCACTATCATATCGCTCTTGAGCCTGCGCATATAATTCTTGCACAAGCTTGTATGAGCGTTTTGATCCGATCGGACGATCGCGTTCAACAGCGCGATGTCACGAATAACTCCCCTCTGGCTATATATGCAGCTGAACACTGGGTCGCCCATGTCCAGTTCGGGAAAGCGTCGTCGTGCCTAAGAAAGGCGATGGAAATTCTCTTTGACCCGGACAAGCCATATTTTTCCGCATGGCTCCGATTGCACGATATGGACACCAATTCCCCCGAGTCAACCTTCTACTCGTTCACACCATATTGGAAGTCCCACGCTTCTCCGTTATACTATGCCGCATTATGTGGATTCCAAGATCTGGTGGAATACCTGATAATCAAAAACCCAGAGCATGTGAACGCTACAGGTGGTTATTATGTGGCACCGCTGATTGCAGCATTGAAGGCGGGGCATTCTCAGACAGCCAATTTTCTCCGTGACAATGGTGCACACCCGAATGTCACAGGCTACGAAGGGAGAACTCCACTGCATGCCACAGCCCGGAGCGGAGACTTCGAAATGGTTCAGGTATTACTCGGGTACAAAGCAGTTGTCAACGCCCGGAGTGACTTCCACGAGACTCCTTTACATTTTGCGTCTCGGAGCATTTGGCGGCATCTCAAATTAGGATCATCACTGTCCAAAGTTGCCCGATTATTGCTCGAACACGGTGCAGATGTAAACGCACGGCAGGATGATCGCTTTACCGCGTTGGATTTGGCTGCGCGAGACGGGAAGGTTGAGGTCGTACGCGTATTACTCGAGTTTGGTGCGGATGTAGGTGCGGTGACCCAGCACGGTGAAACCGCTTTCCAGCTTGGGCAGGGGGAAAAAGGCACTGAGATCAAGAAATTGCTGTTAGAACACGGTGCTAGATAGTCCATGTTTTCCGAAACCTGCAAGGAAATACTACCTTTCCTTCTGTAATACCTTGTCATATGTAGTTACACTACTAGATACTCACTCACCTGTACTGACCCTAGTTCAAGCTAGATTGTTTTACTGCCAGATGGAAATTCAATATATGTTTAAAACCCTTCTGGCACCATATAGTATGACTGATGGACCCCAGGACCAAGTCAAAACTTCGCCAGCAAAGCATTACAAGGTAAATACTGGTAGAGAATATTGTTTTTCTGTTCCTCCCAGAGGAACCTCCTGTAATCGAGCCTTTCAAGCATCTTGCGTGCCAAAACATCAGGGAATCCCCGTCATTCAAATTGTCGCCACTAATCGCTGAAGACCTAACGATTTGTCAGAATGTCAGAACGTTCGTGACAATTGTTGTCTGTTGACAGTTAACAGAAGAGGGAGAGAAGTTGCAGTGACGTACGTCCTAGAGTAGAAAAGTACCCTGCAAGTCCCCCTGTGCCACATTCAATGCACCGGAGCCAGAAAAGCGACGCTTGAGTTTGCCTTTGAGTATCTTGCTAAGAGGACTCCAGGACTCGTCCCCCTCGGGACGCGGTCGCTTCGCGCTCGGCGGAGGGTTCGCTTCCGTTGATGGCCCTGGGTTCGATGTCGAGGCTGGCGGGAGATAATTGTCTGTTGGCCCTGGAGGAGGAGGAGGAGGAGGGGTCTGGAGTGTGTGTGTTGACATGAGCTCAGAGTGGGATTCTAAATTAAAGCCCGGCGGGAAAGGGAGATGGTCTTGTGACGATCCCGGTGAGCCCGCTGAAGAGACTTCGTGTTGGGACGACTCAGGCGTCGAGCTAGTCGAACCTGAATAAATGTCTGGCGACGACGGTATCTGCGGATAGACATGGTGTTTGGGCGTCCACGAGTCCAACGAAGAGTCTGTTGCCCATGAGCTCGATGAATGAGCACTCGTCGAACTAGAATGAGTGTCTTTTGCCACCCACTCGGAGTCCGATGAATGAGAATCTTCTGGCGACGACGGTGTCTGAGGAGTGTCGTGTGTGGGCGTTGGAATGAGCTCGGAGTGGGATTCAAATTTAGAGTCGTCCGGAAACGACGCTGTCTGCAGAGAACCGCCCGGCGGAGGAGTGTCGTGTGCGGGTGCTGACATGAACTCGGAGAGAAATTTAAATTTAGAGCTCGGAAAAGGGACATGGTCTTTCGAAAAATCAGGCGAGTTCTCCGGAGAAGATACATGCTGTTGGGGCTCCGGGCTCGTCGAACGAGAATTAGAGTCATCTGGCAACAGCGCTGTCTGCGGAGAGCCGACCGGTGGAGGAGCGTCGGGTGTGTGGGGGGGTGCAGACATGAACTCGTCGTCGGAGAGGGATTTGAAATTAAGAGATAAGGAACTTAAAGGACTTGAATCTAGATAATTATCATGTAACAGGCCCGGTCTCGATAGATGAGAGTCATACAGCGACGCTGGATACAATGCATGAGAGTCATCTGTCAGGGTTATCAGTCGGTCACTGGCCCTGATAAAGAGAAGGACTTAAATATGTATTACCATGTGGCGACGACGGGTTTAACGGATTAAGTTGGTCTGTCGGCGCCTGGATCGTCGACAAATGAGCAGGCTCAAAGCCCGGCGGGTAGCTCGGACTCGGAGGATGATTAGCATTTAGATCTATAGGTGGCGTAGCTGGCTCAAAGCCCGGCGGGTAACTCGGACTCGGAGGATAATTAGCATTTAGACCTATAGGTGGTGCAGCTGGGTCCGACGGCTTATGCTGCCTCGGGACCGGCGGTGCATTTGTCCGGCCTCCCGCGTTCGCAGGCCGTCGCAGAGGCAAGGCCATCCCATCGCTGGCTGCATCCACCACGCTAACGCGCACTCCACGTTCTTGTACAAACACAGGAGCCGCAAACGTGAAGTTGATACCGGAAAGCATCAAGAGGATGCTAGCAAGTATCTTGTACTGCTGCATTTACACGGGATACGGATACGTCGATTAGGCGAGGAGGTGACTCGGAGCGTTCAATGAAATCAAAAACAACTTGAAGTGACACAGTCTAGAAGAATCGAAAGTGGGCTACGAGCGGAGACTCGGAAGTCATTGATCTAAATTTTGAAATGAAGGAAAAGGTACACGCACTATCCAGTACCCTGTAACGTTGAGGTGAGGTGAACAATGGAGCTAAAAAAAGGGGAGCTAAAAAAATGGCGGGGTGGTGGCGGGTTTTTATATTTGTATACAAGCAGTATCCGTCTGTTCATGTTCATGTCGTGCGGACTTGAGAATCCTTACCGTACGCATCAAATCATTGATTGGAGCCTTCGTGCGTGCTATGCAGAATCAATGCCTCGGATATTAGGAGTATCACATCTTCCAATTGCGTTGCAATGCAGAAAAAAGCAAGAGAAACCTAATTATGTGTTAGAATAATACGAGTGGGTGATACTCTAGGAGTGCTTTTGGTGCACGAAAATTTGTCGCAAGTTGTCACTGTCGTAGTTTAGAAATAGGTTTCCTTTCTGGAAATCTGGAAACAACACGTGTGAAATCTTCATCTCGATCGGCTCGGAGGAACTTGCTCAATTTAATTATTGATAGCGGTGGCCCGCGCCACTCGGGCACAGCAGCTAGTAATTATTGATTATCTTGTTGATATTGCCCCCAAGTATGTGTGCGCATATATAACTTGGAGAACTTTTAGCTATAAGGTGATCACACTGATGAGCAATGACGTGATCATATTGGGGAGATTGACTCAGATGCGGCCCCATGGAACTTTGAAGAGCCATGGATCACACAAAAACTAAATGATCCCAAAACCAATCTCACTCAAAAGCGACAACGTAGTAGAGGATAATTGAAAGGATTGATAAGTACGTGATGCCTTTTAATACAGTAAATATGTAATAATTAAAACATCCGTTCACCAAGCGGGGGTCCAATTACACGACAACGTCGACTCTGTCCTAATGTACTCGTGGATATCAAGAAGGTATGAGCATTTGACCGCAGGGGACAACGAATCTGACATGGGCTCGATCTACAGGATCGAAAAAGAACCTAGAATCTTTAATAAAGGTAGGCCAACACCCAATGACAGAGTAGCGGATGTCAGTCGGTACGGGGAGTTTGTGTTCGCAATGGTTGCAAGCTGACGATGGTAATTCTGTCCGCTATGCTCTCCACATCCGTGCCAGTAGACCGACAAGCCCTTTCGCTTTATCCGTCGGAATTGATATCGCCTGTTTGACGTCTTCGAGTGAAATTCCAGCTAAATCGTACTTTGTTGGGACGTTGGACTGGGTGAGATGTAACCATGGAACCGTATACCCGCCCGAGCCGATCCTGGAAAGACCCACACGTGTATCAGTATTCTCTCTACCATTTCCCTTTGCATCGGGAATAGGAATGGATACGCACGTGACCGTGGTCGCGGCGAATACATCGAGATGCCCCACTGGAATAATCCCCAGCGAAATTAAGGCACCCTTTGTAAGAAGCACACTGCCAAACCTTCCGCTATTAGCCGTGCCTTTCGCAGGAACGGTAAAGCCAGTGAAAGATTGGTCAAGGTGGGCGTATGTTTCTCCATCAACACCCGAATCGACCTGTACGAATTCTATGTGAATATCTGTATCCAGTGGGTTTGCAATCTAACAGGTAAATGACCATGATATCAGCCTGAAGCACCGTACTGTGAAATTTATGAAGGCTTACATCAAAGTCGATGAACACAAAGTTGTCAACGAGAGCCGATAGTGGAATATAGACATTGATATGTGTAATAATCGGTGGGGAGTTAAGGCCTTAAAAACGAGTTCATTTGGTTGTAGAATGGACAGTGGAATATCGGACGTACCATTAAGCCTTGTGGAGAGCGAGACCCCTTCTAGTGCCTGGACTAACGACGGGAACGGGGAGCTCGATTCGTCACCATTGATAGATAGGGGAAGTGCGTCGCCTGTCTGGATGAACTCGCTGAGGAAGCTCTGTGCGACGGTATCATTGGCATTATCAGGCTCGTAACGGAACTCTGCTGGAATCGTGTTCTCTCCAGGGACGAGATTAAATGCCTGTAAAGTCGTAATTAAAACCACTCTCGTTTTCATGCGAAAGAGCCCACGTTGATGGCCGCGCGACCAATTTTTACATCCTTGTAGAAGACGGCGAGAGACAAGTCATTTGTTTGGAGCGAGATATTCGATGGATTCTGCAGCGTCGTTGTGAGGCCGGCATTGATGTATTGGTTTCCACCACTGCCGCCGCTTCCTGTAATACTGACATTTCCGAGACCGGCGGTGTGTCCAAAGCTATTGATGCCTACGTACGTAGCTGGAATTAATAACGACAGAAATGTCCAAAATTGGGGAACTTACCCTTCAGAGCCGACATGACGTTGAAAGGGATGTTAGAGATGGGCACGTCCCCAATTGTTGTCCTCGCTACAACATCTACAGAACCTTTGAGTTCGAACTCGATACCTTGGGTATCAGCGACAGCTGCAATGAACGCGGGAAAAATTGCGTTGTTTAAGGACTGGAGAGGCTGCTTCGAGAAGGAAATTTCGAGATCTGCAATGTTCCCGGTGGATAAGCCACCAACAGTGTTGGAACGTGGTAGCTTGAGCTATACCAAGGCAACTCCCATCAATAGTTGGTGATGACTCAGACAAAAAGAACATACCTCGGCAGCGTTCTGACCATCTTCTACGAGAATTATGTCCTCTGAGGCTTGCACAACTCGTAAGGAGAACCCGAACGGATTCTTATACGTTGCAAGAGTGTGCTGGGAGCTCGCCGACGGCGCGAACGCTTCATTCTGCTCTGTTACGATAATCTCAAGGTCGGATATTGTAACGGAGTTGATAACCTTTGATTCGCAGTCAGTGATAAGGCGATTCGTTCGACACCGTGAAGAAATAACACCCACTTGGTAAATGTGTCCTGGAAGGATGACTTGTAATGTGAGGGTCTTAAAGGCATCGCTTAGCCAGCCAACGGTAGCGGTACCAGAAGGCTGCACGAAGTTCCCTTGGACGCTCAGAGTCTGGTTCTGGCCAGAAAGGAACTGAGTGAACAGTTTCCCGATGGCGGCGAGCTCGACTCCTGATTTGGGTGTGATACGGCCGGATAAATGTGCCTCAGTCACAGACTCTGGTGCAAGGGCCAATGATGTGGTGGACAAAGCTACATAGACGGTTATGGGGCTGTACTGCCGAGAGAAATAAATAATAAAACATACGACCAATTACTGTCCCTTCGAAAGATGCCTGAAACCCAACCGTACCCAGGTCAATAACAAGCTCTAGAAAGCCGCGTGAGCTCGTAAAAACACCAAGAAGATGATACGAACGAGCAGGCGACGGTATGAACGAGTCCGTCTCGATGTGGATTCCTCCTGCAGGATCATCGGATGGAAGCTGGAAGCTGCTGATCGTTACGCCGGGGAGGCCGTTGAAAGCTTTGAAAGTAACGTCCTTGCTGAGGGAAACGCCATCGAATATCGTCCCAATGGCAGTAACCCGAAGCTTATTGGTGTGAATCGTCCATGTGAAGCTGGGGTTATGCAAAAGGAACGTGGCGAACAAGGTGAACCTTAAGGCGATACTGTAATTGTTATCCACCCAGAAAAGGTCTACAATGACTTACTGTTCCTCGTCGGAAATTGTGACGCGAGCATTAGCATGATAGTCAGGAACTCCAGCATTGGCAGCGGCACAGACTAAAAACTTTCAAGACATGAGTATATTCAACCAAAAAACACGCACTTGGAGGGAGAGTGATGGTTGCGATGTCATGTCCTTGCCAGGTGACTCTAGTCGTGATGCTGGCATGAGAAGGGTGATAAAGTATGCGTATCGAACACTCACGTAACTGGTTCCTTGAATTCGATGAAAGCATCTAAAGGTCCGATGTTGGTTAACGCGCCCACAAGTGCCAAGTCAAATCCACCGTCGGAGATATTCCTAACAATCTAAGTCTTGAGATGTATCTGCCTTACAAAACGACCTACGTGATGTTAGCTGCGCTAAAGGTGAGATTTGCGCTGTTCACAAGGGTTTGAACAATCGGCGGAGCGATGACACCAATCAAGTAGAGAATAGTTTTGTCCGTCTACGACATCATCTCTGTCAAGCGAAGCGCGACGTGCGTAGCTAACTCACAATGACAGTCACATTGAATTGTTTGAAAGCCAGAGCAGTGGGGTCTGCACAATATTACTGCATGCTGCGACATTGAAGGACAAGGCTCACATTCATCGATCTTTACCTGACTTTCGATATCCAGTGTCACTTTGAGGTCCTTGAGAGAGTCAAGGATGGCATCGGTTACGTCAAACTGCTTTCCGCTGAACGAAGGACGTAAGTCTTGTGCGAGTACTCAAAACGATGCCTTACCTAACGCAGGTAGGCGCTTCCGTGCTAACGCTGGTCGTGATCTACGCGAAGTTAGCCCACATACCGTGTGTTTACTCCAGTCTCAACGTACGGGTGGATGGTATTTTGGATTCTGGGTCAGGATCTTTAGAAGTTCGATGAGAGGCCCCAGATCGACATGATTATTTTGTGCGCCAGACAGCAGCAGTTGGACGATCGTGAGCTCATCCAGGTTGAACTTGAATTTAAGCTGTGGTGAGGTTACATTTGAATGACCGTTGGCGTGCACAGGGGAGGACGTGAGGTCGGCATGATCGATTTTGCCAATAGTAAGCTGCTCATATTCGACGGTCGACGTAACCTCTAAGATGTTAATACTTGCTGTGAAAGGGTTGTCGATGGTGAAGGAGGCATAAGCGATCCCAGTTTGCGCAATATCAGTGGGCAATACTAAAGCGGCCGAACTAATCAAGTTTTGATGCAAAGCAGGGATCTCAACAGGAGTGAGACGAAGGTCAGACATAGCGATCTTCAGAGAATCAATTGCCGTTGAATCGTGCGAGCCTTGAATGGTGGTATCTGATGTGACGCCTTGTATATAATTCTCGAGCAACGTTTGGCCAGCGGATACAGCACTGCCTTGCGGTTGAAAATGGACATCTGTACAAGTTGATCAGTAAGGGCATCATGTGTTAGGACATAACGGGGCGCGCCTATCGGATATGAGGCGTTCCCGGGCAACAGGAGGAGATTAGTCTAGGCGGTAATCAGTACGACTTCTCTCGCAAGGTTTACCCCGACACACCAGAAGAGCCGTCCCGATTTGCTGATCTCTGCAAGAACGCGTGAGGATTCAATAGTCGACCAAACCGTAGAAATGACTAACCGGAAAACCAAGCCAAAAACGACGTCTCTGGTACCTGCACATGGTTAGTAAAATACTACGTCTACTAAACTACTCAAACGCACCGAGAGTAATGTTACTGGGACGTCAATAATCAGTACGTTGTTGAATCAAAACATCCCATAATCTCACCTTGGATTGAACAACGATGCGTTGGCCTTGATGAGTAAGTAATCCGGAAAGCCGTGGTTTACGTCAAGAGATGGGACTAGCGTAGGTTTCGATGTGAGACCCTTCAATCCGGCAATCGACGTGTTGACCGAGAACTCTATACCCCTGAGGGACAGCAACCCGATACCGGTGTTCGCGTCCGTATCCGCTTTTCCAGAGAGTGTCATTGATTCGGTCGTCGACATCGTCGTTGAGGCCAGGAACTGTTGGAACGCGCTATGCTGACTGCCAAACACTGCAAAAGGCACATTCGAGAATATCAAGTGGATGATACGTTGCTCCACGTCAGTTCTGACAGGCTCCTTGGGTATGGCCAATTCCGCAAACGACGCGCCACCAGTCGAAACACTGATGTTTGTCTCAAGCGCCTTGATGTCTATCGGAAGATCGAACGGCAGGGTGAAAACCACAGTAGAATCATTACTACTGGTAGCTGGATCATATGCAATTCCTTCCGTAAAGATCAACTCGAGTTCGTTGAGATTAATAGACTTGATGATGTCGAGCTGGCCTCGATTAGGGAGAACAGTCTCAATGACGAGGGTCTTGATAGCGTCGTTGAGCCACGTGACCTAACATCGCGATTAGCATCAGCATCGCAAATTATTTCATAGTCCACTGCACACACGTCTTGAGGTCCAACATTATCACCCTTGACAGAGACATTGCTATCTAGACCATGGATGAAATTATTGAAAATTGTTGAGACATCGGAAAGCCCGGATTGTTCAGTCTGAGGGATAAGGCGGCCAGTCAAATTCAACGATGACGTGGTCAAGGGTGCCAGGGTGACCGAACCGGTCGATGCGACTGGACCAATGTTCGTGTTCCCAAAGTAAGCTTGAAACCTAATGCCGTCAAGGGCTATGCCGACTTGTGAAGGCTGTCAAGCGTATCGGTGAAACGGATTGCTGGGGACAATCAGCTTAAAAGCTCACATTCGTAACGGTCGTATCAAGCGTCAAGTGGATGCCGCCTGCAGGGTCGTTGCCTGGTAAGTCGAACGACTTGATTGTGACGCCACTCTTTAGGTTATTAAACCCTTTCAGGGTCACGGTCTTTCCCGGAAAAGAGATATCGGAGACAGTGATCCCTTGAGGAAACGGCAAATCAGCATCTCTGGTGGTCACCCAAACTCAAAGTCTCTAACCTATAGCGGAGACTAGATACCGAATTGGTGTTTGATCAAGCCACGATAGTGAGGGATAACTCACCGCTAAGATTTTCGCCAGAGATGACCCATTTGAATGAGTCCTGCGTGAGCAAGGCCTTTCTCCGGCTCGTTCAACGGGATACACACTACACACGTATGACAAACTACCCACCTTCGTAAATTCTGTCAGATGGTCGACGTTGGTGATTTCGAATGTTGCGTCTACTTCGAACTTGGCCCCAACGTCTCCGGTAATGTTGATATTTGGCATCTTAATGTTTCCCAGCAGCTGACTAGACCATGCAACGGTAAGGCCAGTCCCAAAAGATATCTCTGCATCGACTGCCGCCTTGTTAGAAAAAAACTTCGAAACCAAGGTTGATGCTCATACACGGTCCTGCCTGGGAGATGGATCCCGACAACTTCGTTCCAAATGAAGTAGAAGTTGGGTTTGTGATTAGGACAGTGTCCACGCTAGATCAATAACTCTTAGCCGAGACCAGTGGCCCGATTCTTGATTGCTCACCTCAGAACAGAACCAGATACAATTTTCTGCACGATGGGCTTTGCAAGGGCGGGCAGAAGAAGATTGAGAGTATCATCTGTCTTCGTGGGAACGGTAGGTTGGGTGTACTGCAACGTGGTCTTGTAATCGCCTACACCCTTAAATCAGGATTGCCGATCGTCAGAGGTTAAGGTAGGGAGACACTTGCCGATCTGTACATCCGCTTCAAGCTCGACGTCTGAGTGCAGCTGTTTAAATGCCATATCGACGAAGTTCGGGAGATTGAACCCACTATAAGTGAGTTGTGGCGAGAGTTGCAGTGGGGCATAACGTCAGCATCACGCACGAATAGATATTTTCCCGCTTCTTTGAGCTTGTGCTCGAACCGTCTCCACCCGTAGTCTGCAGGTATTTATAACCTCCAATTCTCACAATTCCATCCAACTGCTCGGTGCTTAAGCCGGCGGCAACGGCGCATAAATGCGTGACAGTGAACAGCGCAGCCGGGTCCATATTCATTTCGAGGTCCAGGTTGGGCGAATTGGTAGTAGACCTCCCCGCGGACGCAAAATTTGTGCTCGTCCCGATAGTACCGAGTGGGATACCGTGCGTGCTTACATTGGAGCGAACGCCGGTGATCGTCAACCCCGCAGTGAAGGGATTCATGAGCGCGACTGAGACACGAGCGATGTTATTCTCATGTCCGGTAGTAGGTAACACTAGACGAGCGGTTAATCAACGTACAGGATTTCCTTGAATGGCTTACCAGTGAGCGCGGCGCTCGAGAGAAGATCAGTCTTAAGGCCAGGAAGTGTCACGTTTAGGTTGATCGTCTCGAATGCCCGCAGCAGAGGGGCAATTTTTGTGCTCTCATTATACCCGGCAATGGTGACCAACGAATCTGTCCAGATATGAATAACTGTGCTATATGAAATCTTGAGAGCTTACCATTCTTTCCGACAAAGTTGTTCAGCACTTCTCGACCCTCAGGACTATTGTTAGGCTACGAAGTAGATTGAGTGGTCGGAAGAACGGACCGCTAGGGAAGATTGTCTTACTGAGAAAGAGGTATGCGCCGCCACCGAGTTTTTACCGATGAGAAGAGTTAAGTTCGGCATTAATGTCGTTCCCATCAGCGATCCGCCCTTGAGTAGCTGGAAGACTTAATTGAAATAGTCATTTTTTGCTGCTGTTTGAACAGTATACATAATACATACCCAAATCTCCCATGCCGAGATTAAGGTTTGACGGATTGACAATGGTCACATTAGTAGCTAGCGAAAGCGCATCCTGTGTTCCACCAAGGACATCAACACCGTCAATACTCACGAGTCCTTGAAGGCCCTTCAGACCCCATAGCCCCGAGGAAACGTTGAATTTGATAGGGTCTAGAGTGAGAGTGCCGATGCTCATATTAGCGACTGCGCTCGCATGGCCCTCCAGCTGAAAATGCTCGTAGTTCAGATCCGTCAACTCGGCGTCTAAAGTGCAAGAAGGTCAGCGCTCACAAACTATGGTTGGAGGAAGTCTGCGACACTTACTAAAGGCAGAGAAATGAGGCTTGCTCTCGTCGGAAATGGAGAAGGGAGTATTATCGATGACGATATTTATGTTACCCTCCGTATTCGTGGAATTTAGGACGTGAATGTCGGACGTAGAAGCACCCAACGGCTGGTTTAAGTGCCACATACGTCAGTAGGTTCATTACTGAGCGCTATAAATACTGACCGTTGTCAAACCACCTACGGTGGACCCATTCTTTGAGATATTGAAGGAATTCTGGATTTGTCCGACCTCTATGTTGAAACCAAAAGGAAGGGCTGTATAAAATGAACGTCAGCTGACAAGGACGCACATCGTTTTGGGAAATAACGCACACATCGACGCTTGAACGCTGCGGCTATTCGCTACGGGAGCCCATGGCAGCACTTCGGAGAATGCAAGAGATAAACTGCCGATACTGATACTTCTGATGGGATTGATCGGTGTTGGGCTCTTAAACGGCACATTCAGTCTGAGTGCCCGCAACCCCTCACTCAGCCATGAAATGCTCGTGTAGTCATTCTGCAGAGTAGACACTCCTTGTGCAACTACGAGTGACGTGTCACTATTGATGTATTGAGTGAAGAGTTGTCCAACAACTGCGAGCTCAGAGCCGTTGTGCGGAATGAGTCGGCCCGACAGCCCGATGTCGTTCGGACCGGGAACCTGAGGTCACGTGAGTATATTAGCCCTAAGCGAAGCGACGAAAAAGAGCCTACAATAGTCGTATTTATTCCCGTACCCTGTCCCAGATAAACATTACCATATAGTAGATTGAATACGACAGTGCCGAGGTTCAGCTGAAAGGGGCTAAAGAACTCGAGCGTGTGAGGGTACAACGTGGAACTGATAACATTACGATGTACCTGGGATTTATCAGCGTGGTCACGGTGTAGAAGTTGATGCCACCCTCGGGACTGTCACTAGGTAGTTGAAATTCCTTGAGAACGACATTTCCCTCGAAGTTATTGATGCCTGGATTTTCGAAGATGAGTTATCACTTGGTTAGGCGTTCAACCTCAGGCTAGCGCGCACCGCTCAAGTGCAAATCCTTCTTGAAACCCAGACCCTTAGAAACTGGGAACTTTAGTGCCCGCACGTGTAGGTCATCGCTCCGTAGACGCCAAGTAAAGTTGTTCGACGTGATCATATACCGTGTGAATCGCCCGAATGCGCCTTGATCCGTGATTGTGAAGTCAACTGTCTGGTTGATATATGCGCGCTTCTTCTTAACATAGAGAGGCTCGAGGTTGAAAACACCCAGCGGGACCTCTTCCTCTTCGGAGGCATTAACCCAAGAGACGTACAGGGGTTGTGTGAAGCTAATCTGAGCCGAGAAGATACCTGCGTGTGAGACCTTAATGGGGGTATGAGCAAGCGTAACTTCAAGTCAGAAATTAGACGGCAGTTATTCACCCAACCATCCATACGGAGTGAGAAGCTAGGCGGCGTAGCAGACCATTCAAAGCGATTCTAGCAAGAGCTTCGGGGAAATGAAACATACGAGGTGTTCGTCGGCTCCGATATCATCACTCTATCGACGTTCAGTTTCGAAACGTTCACGATATGTTGAGCAATAGCCTTGATAACCGGAAACAACAGCACGAAGAGAAGACCGATCCCGACGAAACATGCAACGACCTGAGAGATGATAAACCAACGTCTTTTGTAAAATGGCTTCGTTTCAGACGCGCGGCCTGCCTTCTCCGAAGACTGCGAGCTCTCCGCCTTCTCCCTACGCACACCGTCAGGCGTCAGGCGTTCCATAAAAGAGTTGAGGGTAGCAGGATCCGCGGTACCAAAATCTGCAGCATTATCTAGAGCAACGTTAGTCAACACTACCTGAAGAAAGAGACTAGGGTCGATACGATAGAAAGCACACGTTACCTCGGAGACTAAGGTCCGAGGACGATGAGTCCAAATTGAGGTAGGGGTCACTGTCCCGAAGATATCCTTCCATGGGCTCGAGGGCTCGCTGTCTCCTCTGATGCTGGGAAGAGACGCGTATAAAAGTTAAGAGCCAAAGGGAGACGATCAAAAGACGCGTGACCGATGGCGAAAGGACGACGTATTGACAACACAGGGAAAGGGAGGAAGAACAAGAGATTTCATGACATTGAACTCCAATTAGAGTCAATATCCACGAGGGACCATGTGGTTTCTTTGCGATGGATGTCAATTCGATGTGTGTGGGTATCGCCGGCAAGCACCAAAGATCGTGTCTCCCGGCTTTTCGGGGTTTCACATCCTTATGAAGCCCTGGACGCGTGTATGTCGTGGTCGTGAGGTGATGGGTTACGGGATATCGGCACGCAAACGGGGCCAATTTCGCAGACAGAGCCGAGCTGAGCCCTTGGCTGTTTTGGGTACTGCGCCAGAAATATTTCCCAGAATGAGCTACAGCGCGAGCCTGGTAACCACTTCGTTGGCAGTTGAGATAAATTTGAATGCCGGGCTCCGAGAGGTCCGATCGCGTACTGAAC
>QLOU01001235.1:0-25060 GCA_003313715.1 Russula abietina
AAAGAAACAACCTTTCCCGCGCTTAGTAATAAGCAGTACTTAACAAGAAATTAAAGAACACGCTTGCTGCGTCTTCTGGAAGGCTTCTCAAAGCTGTCATTGAAGTCTATAGAATTGAGTGCCTGTGTTACGGTCAAACCAAGTCGCTCAACAACCAACCAGTCTTGTACAATCAAACATAATTGGCTAACGCCTGAACGCCTTACAGAGCGTATCAGGTGCAACTGTGGAATAGAAAACAGTAGGAACAAAAAACAGTAGTAAGCAATAGAAAATCAAGAAGGTGGTGCACACACCGGACGCACAACATTGCTATTCAAATCCAACACATCTTGTGCTGTTGTGAATGCCGACGATGCTGTATTATCAATGTTTCGTTGAGCAGCTTCCCTCATTTGATATTTCCACTGACTACATTGTCATCTGGTGAGGATGTTATTGTGAACAATGTTTGGATTAGCAAAAGGAGTCAAGTTGCATGCTCTTGGAGGATCCTGTTCAAAGAAGTCGGACTCTCTTACAGTCCTGAACAACCGTTGAACATGCCAGTGTTTTATTTGACTTTCAAGCAATGTTACCATTGGAGACATAAAGCAGAAGCAGGAAAGAAACATGTTAGAAAAAGACACAACGACTAATAAAAATGCTGAGTAAGATATCCATTGGCCAATGAAAATTGCTAAACATATATAGAAGACTCCTGTTCGTTTGTCCAACGTTACCCACCAATGAAAACAACTTTTGCTACGGACCAATGGAAGCTTAGCAGTTGTTCTAACTGCTATCGATTATATTATAGGATATATAATATATATAACAGGAGTAATATATATACAGAGCTTCTGTAACTTTTTCACAAATGCTTACTATTGCTTATTTGACTCTCACTCTTCCTTATTAGTTTATCAGGTTATATGTTATGATTTTCTCATAACCCATCTACTTTCATACTAGTTTCTTTTGTTATTTTTTTCCATCTATATGTTTTATATAAACTTTCAATTGCTCCACCTTGTTGTTATCTTAGTAAGAATCACAAAAAAGGTCCTACTATTGAAAGGAATTGTATTAAAAAAATACTTTATAAGCCCTAGTCAACCATTATAAGACTATATAATTGAGAATGAAATTATTAAATTTTAATTAAAAGTGTCAAAAGTATTGCAAGAGATTAAAAGGCTTAAAAAGGCTTTTGTTAACTTACAATAAAATATAAGGGCTAACTTCAATTATTTGATAAAATTACAATACTATATAAATGACATTATAATGTTATATATACATATTAAAAGACTATATCTATGCATTATGAAAAAGATTCTACTATTAAAAGGGATTATATCAATTTAAAAAAAAAATAAGCCTTAGTTAACCATTAAAAGGCTTACAATAGCTTTTGTTAACTTGCAATGAAATTAAAGGGCTTATTGCAATTAAAATTTACATAAACTAATAACTTGTGAATGGCTACACATATCAAAATAGTGTCTTAAGTAATCTTTTAGCCATTAGTATGTTCTATTTGTATAAATATTTTCGTGATTTTATCTAATTTATTCAAGCAGTTATTATGCTTTCTTTTTTTAGCTAAGTGCAAATTAAAGTAGCTATTTAAATATAGTTAAGCAGCTTAGTATATATTTGCCCAGTTGGTGTAGTGGTCAATAGCACTGCCGGGCACATAATTGGAACAGGCTGCCAGTTTAAATTACTGAGTTGGCAAAATTTTCCAAAATTAAAATTTTTCTAAGTCAAGTAGATAAGATAAATAATAGATTAAGATAAGATAGAGATAAAAGATAAGATACTAAATTATAAATAATTTGATAAAAATTAGATTAGATGACAGATTAGATAAAATAGAAAAAATAAGATTTTTTTTTTGTAATTGGCTATATTTATTATTGGCCTTGCCTTTTAATTATTAAAATTCATTGTAAAAGTTAAAATATTCAAAAGCCCATTATAAGGCATTATAATGGCCATAATGTATTGGAATTATTATAATTTTATGTTATTTTTTCATGACATTTTTAAAAAATTAAAAGGCCTTATGTTGAAAATAAGAACCATTATAATTCCAAGCAATCTTAGTTATAAATTTTAACAATTTAAAGGGCTTGTAGAATTTATAAGGTCTTATAAGACCTTGTAGGATTTAGACTTTTTTTGTGATGTATATACTAGTATAACTCACTAACCCTCTATCCTAATTGATTATCTTAGAGCTTAGGGCTTAACTTTGATATAAAGAACTGTCAGTATAATATAAACAAGCTTTAAGCTTGTTCTTCTGTATCTCTTGAAAATATACAACTTGCTTTACTAGAAGGAACCCCATTCAATTTGAGAAGTCCTTGATAAACTGTTGAACTATCACTTAGTCAGTTACCAAATAGACTTTGTCTCTTATCATTGATCTAGTCTACATGTAAATGACTAGCTTGAGCATATTTGAAGATTGAATGAACAATATCCTGACCCAACGGTAACATTATGGGCCTTGCATTAATGCACCTACAATATTCTGTATGCATAGGAATTTGCTGTAGAGTTGCTATGGGATAGAGGTTAATATATTAAAACTCCTCTACTCGCTGATGCACCTACAACATCCTGTATGCGTAGGAACTCACTGTAGAGTCGCTGTGGGACAGAGGTCAATATACCAAAACTCCTCTACTTGCTGCTGGACTCTGGCGCTACCTAGTATGGTCCGGTGGGGTCCTCCGACGATGGCTCTAGCCTGGGGGAACTTCTTCGATGCTTTCTGAGTGACGCTGAAGCTTTTTACCGCTTGGCATACATAATGAGGGGGGAAATGAAAGAGATGAGCAGGAAATGAGTGGGGAGCGTCCGGAACTTTTGCTGCCTAAGCAGCAAGGCTCTCCAATGCTAGGGGAGACCTTCTAAACAAAGCTCCAAAGAGAGGGAAAAAGAGGGAAAGGGAAAATCATCCACCAGTTGTCTTTCACTGTATCTATACAAGGGTGCTCTTAAATACTATTTGCACAAGTCCCAGCACTTCGGCACCTCTCCAGCACTCTGGCGCCGCTTAGTAGCTACCCTGACCATGCCCTAATGCCGCCCTGACGCTGCTCTGACACTGCCCTGACTCCAACTTCACCGGAAAACGCCCTATTCCACCAATACAACCTCTGTAGTGTATCCCCCGCGTGTGGCCAACGCTGGGCCTGTTCCTTCTGCAATTTGGGAGTTAGTCCGGTCACTGGGGACCGCTGGATTGGCCCGACACCACCGCACTTTGCCGCTTTAGGGTAGGCTTGAGTTGTACTTGAGTGATGGGGTGATTGGCCATGCCCCTAGGTCGTCTTCTGGTGATCTTCCTGTTGCTCTGGAGTGCTGGATGCTTCTGCCTGTCCATCTGACCACTGTGGCCGATCCATCAGCCCGATCTGGCGCCGCTTCGCCGCTTTCCCACGCTCAGACAAATACCTAGTGTATCATCGCTGCTGGACTCTGGCACTGCCTAGTATGGTCCAGTGGAATCCTCCAACAATGGCCCTAGCCTGGGGGAACTTTTTCGATGATTCCTGAGTGACGCCAAAGCTTTTTACTGTCAGGCATGTGCAACAAGGGGGAAATAAATAAGATGAGCAGGAAATGAGTGGGGAGTGTCTGAAACTTTTGCTGCCTAAGCAGTGAGGCTCTCTGATGCAAGGGGAGACCTCCTAAACAAAGCTCCAAAGAGAGGGAAAGAGAAAGAAAGGGAAAATCATCCACTAGTTCTCTGATGCTATATTTACACAAGGGCACTCTTAAATACTTTCTACACAAGTTCCAGCACTTCGGCGCCTCTCCAGTGCTCTAGCGCTGCTTAGTAGCAACCCTGACCATGCCCTAATGCTGCCCTAATGCCACTCTAACACTGCCCTGACTCCATTTTCACCAAAAAATGCCCTATTTTGCCAATATGACCTCTATAGTGTATCCCTTGCATGTGGCCAACGCTGGGCCTGTTCCTTCTGTAATTTGGGAAGTTAGTCTGGTCACTAGGGATCGCTGGATTGGCCCAATGCTGCCGCACTTCGCTGCTTTAGGGTAGGCTTGAGTTGTACTTTAGTGATGGGATGTTTGACCATGTCCCTAGGTTGTCTTCTGATATTCTTCCTGTTGCTCTGGAGTGCTGGATGCTTCTGCCTGTCAGTCTAACCACTGTGGCCAATCCATTGGCCTGATCTGGCGTCGCTTCCCCACTTTTCCATGCTCAGACAGATATTTAGTATATTAGTGTTTTAAATCTTATCCTCATACATATATTCACATATATCTTGCTTCACTCACCAATCACTTAACATGATACATATGTATCTCAACAACCACAAGTACTTCTAACCTCTATGGCAGACATAAGTGATGAAGTAGTCAATTCCTAAGACATCTTAGAAAATAAAGAGGCTGTTCCTTAGATAATAACAGAAAACAAAGGAAATGATAATAAAATAACTATTAGGGAAATTCACACTGATAAAAACATCAGTATATGTAACATTGATAAATCTCTAAATAAAAATGAAAATAACTATGTAGACTGAAAGAGAAGGAGGATTGTTTTCCTTTTAGATCTCTACAAGGTATTGAGATACATTAATGAATTGATTCCCATGCCAGACCTCAAAAACAAATCCAAGAGTGTGGCCAATTGGCATGGCAATGACAAGCTTGCCAAGGTCCTGCATTATAAAGTTCAAGCTGTGTGAAATTTACACATTTTACACAAGGAACCACTGAAATTTATATGTTTTTTTATATAAAAATTTCAATCTATTTTTCTCAACAAAAACCTACTGAAAAATTACAATGTTTTTCACATTAAAGTCACACATATTAAATTCAGTAGTATAAAATGGATAAATTGCAAGTATGAGAGTGCTTAATGTGTATGACAATGGCACACAGTAATACCAAACAATGCATAATCCATCTGCTCACCACTACAATAAAATACCATGCAACTACTTAGTAAGAATAATTTTGCACAAAGCTCACTTGCTCACTCATGTTACTGATGACCAATCTGCCCCAGCAAATATCTACAATCTTTCAGCCTTTTTGTGTGCAAAAGAGGGTACTCAGGAGGCTTTTCAAGCCACTTATTGGTAAGGTTGTTGATTTTCTGAAGCTACGAACCAGCAGAATATTTTGATTATTGTATTTGGTGGGATAATTAGTGTGTTGAAGGCCTGTTGACATCTATCTACACAGTCATGAAAATTGAGAGAGTGAAGTTTTGAAAAGGGAATTGTACATATTGAATAGGCCATAGTAAATGAAAAAAGACAGTAAGACAGAATAAGAGATTCTAGTGCAGGCATCTATGAGAGGCAGTCTAGAAATTTGTTATATATGGGAACTACTAGCTTGGTGCGTTTGACGATCTTGTGTGGATTGGAAGCTAAGATGCTAAGATAGGTGAGTGAAAATAGTGATAGTCTTATGCCTCTTGACCTCATAATGCCTACTATATGCTTTGTCTTGATTGGTTTCCACCATGTGTATGACCAGCCCGCTTACCTACACTTACTGGACTATCTAAATTATTAGCAGTTGTATTAGCCTAATGTGTCTTAAATACTTACCTTCTCGTTCTGGCTTATCTTCCTATAATTACACTGCCTCCTTTCATTGACTCTTAGTGAGTTGTGCATGCATAAGTTGTTACTATACATATCTCTAGTCATTTCTAGTTGTATTGACTTCTTACTATACTGCATTCATGATGACTTGTTGCCACAGTCATCATGACTCTTGATAACTCATAGTACCAGCTTGTATATATAGTGCCCTGTAATGTGACCAGTCTCTCTAGACTTGGTCTCCTTGTAATCCACTTACTCAGAACCATAAACCCTTTGGAGCATTCACTTTCCAGTCTCTTCTAAGCTCACTAAGTCTTTGCTCTACTCTACAATTCACAATATCCTTATCTCTTGTATTCTAATGTCCCACACTTAAAGTTTGCAATTAGATTGGATTTCTATTTAGATTTGCTTTGCCTTATCTTATCTTATTTAAGGCAACTCTTAGTACAAAAGTAGACTCTAGTATAATATGGATAGTCCATCCATAACAGATAGGTCTCCTAGAGAAGTAGCTCAATTGGAGAAAAAGGCACTGTTGATGTTGAGATGGCATAGACATGGATGGATGGTGAGAAAATTGGGTGGGAGGGGTATAAGAACATTATGTTGGATGCCTGAATGATGTGGATTCATGCATAAAGAGAATGTCTTAAGAAGTGACATAGCAGTCTTAATGTTACGAACGGACTCTTCGTAATGCACACAGCAGCTTATCACAAGGGTGACTACTGTGTGGCTTGGATCTAGAGTATAGAGATTAGATTGACGTACACAGATACCTTAGTGTAACGATCTAAGTAGCTAGCTTAATCCGAAGCTAGATCGTATAGCAGACTCTTATCTAAGAGCGCGAAGGGCTAGGAGTAGACTCTAGGGGTCTGAGCGCGTTAAGCAGCAGCAGATGTGTTTATAGTCCTGATTCTACAACGAGAATTGGCAGCGCGTTAAGCAGCTAAGTATACTCTCATACGAGACCAAGTCTGTCTTGTCTCGCTGCAACTACTGGGTTTATATACACAGGGAATGACTCATTCTAGTGAGAGAATGAGTCTACAATGGTGCGATCCATAGACTAATCAATAGCAAAGAATAGAGCAATGCGCACACAAGAATTGTGCGACACGTGAGTGCATAATGTGTAGTGATGATGCAATGGTGATGCAAGTATGGCGTATGGGAAAGCTACTTGCCTAAATGAGCAATCATCGCATGCTAGCAAAGAATAGCGATCAATAGTGATGCGATCATTAAGTGATCGATCACTTTAGGAAGTCCGGTAGTAAGCAGTCCGGTAATACACATATGGTACAAATTGGGTAGTAACTAAGGTACGCGGGCGCTAGACGCTTAGACATGAAATGGAGCATAACACTTAAAGATTTGAACCTAGGGTAAGATTGTACATGAGTAGACATTGAGATCGAGGTCTTGTATATGGAAGAGGTGTTGCATAAGCACATCAGTGGAATTAAATTATCTATAAGGCATTGAACCATATTTATATATAGGTATTGTCAACTTTTGGATGCTGTATTGAAAGTACCCATGCTGCCTTTTGATGGAAAAAGCTCACATAATGCACTTTCCAAGGAGTGAGTAATAATGGAGCCCAGCAAAAATGTCTGTTATCATTCTAGGCCTGTGAATCTTTGCATGCTCATCAGCCCAGTACTAGAGCTAAGTGCTATTTGACATCAATGCATGAAGATAAGAGATAAAGAGCATATATGAGAACATTCACCCGACTCGACCAACTTGTAGATGCAATGTTTTGCACTTTGGGCATTTGTTAGGGTTGGCATATGCAGACCATTCAGTCAAAAAATTACATAAAACTGGTATATTCAACATGTACATTTCTCGCAAAATTGGGTGTATTCAACGGCTGGCCAACTACACATATAATTGGGAGTGGCCGAGCATACTTTGCTAGGGGTCACAAATGTAATACTGATTGTCTATGTTAGGCATGGTTGTCTCAGCCGATACCAAGTAAGTGGGTTACTTACAATTATATATATGTGGTATTGGCTGCTCATAGTATATAAGGTGGTTGGCCGATACCACTAAGTGGTCACTTATAATTACATATATGTGGGATTGGCCGACCATAGTATATAAGGTGGTCGGCCAATATCAAGTAAGTGGGTTACTCACAATCACATATGTGATATCGGCTGCTCATGGTAAATACAATGGTCGGCCGATATCAACTAAGTGGGTTACTCACAATCACATATATGGTATTGGCCACTTATGGTAAATATAATGGTTGGCTAATACCAAGTAAGTGGGTTACTCACAATCATATATATGTGGTATTGGCCGACTGCCTTATATACCATGGTTGGCTGATACCAACTAAGTGGCTACACAACCATAGTATCCACTGACCATAGTATATAAAAGGTGGAGTACTGGCTAAATATGTAGTGTATGTTTAACTTTAGAGAAATCATGTATGTGTACAATAAAATCACTTTGGAAAACTCTTTTCAGCCTTTTTCCTAAACTTTTCCCAAATATTCTTCTGCTTTGTAGCATATGCTTTAAGTCTCTCTCCCATTCTTGCTCATGATACTTGAACCATAGAGTGGTCCAAACCATTTCATGTTTTACAATTTGCAGCTCTTCTTTCCATCTTTCATATCTGGCCCTAGCTTTCAATCAGCTAACTCTATGAATTATAAATGTGTAAATTTCAAAGTCAAAGGGAAATTTCAAGTTCAATAAATATAGCACTTACATTCCTCATTTCATACATCAGATGGTGGTCCAAGCTGACTTCCTTCAATTCTTCAAAACCAAGGAAGAATGTCAGAACTTTGGCTAAACCAATTTTCTTCAGTAATGTCCTTGTTAAGTCCTAGTTCATCAGGCTTTACAAGTTGATACTTTTGCAAAATATCTTGGGAAGCTTCCAAATAGAATAGTGACTCTCTTGCTCTGTGGTAGCTTTGGACATTCCTAGTAATCTTTAGGGCCACCCTTTGGATATCTTGCTTGGATCTGGTATCAGTCCTGACTGAAGTTGAACTTTGAAAATTCATCTGATAGAGAATGGACTTGTGACCTAAATGAGTTCTTAGCTTTTTCAAACTGTTATTGGCTTGTCCAATGCACAATTGAATCTTCTCCTTTATCAGATCCTCTAAGCCAGCCTCTTTTAGGCGAGATGTATATTATATATTAAATACTAAGAGATCACAATATATGAAAAAAAAAAAGGTACAATAAAATCAATATAACTACAGGTCACAGGCACAAGATAAGCAACAATCAATATAATCACACCATATAATAAAAGTTATATAGACACTATGATGTCCATTCACATAGTATTACAAAAGGCACACAGTTAGCAAGCATGCAATAGACATGCAAGTTACAGTAGAATCTCTCTTAACCTATATTCTTTGATGGACTGTCCGGGGTATGGATTATTGAGGATTATGGCCTTAAAGAGGGTACGCCAAATCGGCCCAGCCACCCGGGACATCGCACGATGTCTCATAATCACTCACCTCAGACCATTCAGTCAAAAATTTATATAAAACTGGTATATCCAACATGTACATTTCTTGTAGAATTGGGTGTATTCGACAATCGGCCAACAATGCATATAATTGGGAGCGGCCAATCATATTTTGCTAGGGGTCACAAATGTAATACTAATTAATTATGCTAGGTATAATTTTCTCAGCCAATACTAACTAAGTGGTCACTCACAATTACATATATGTGGTATCGGCCGATCATGGTATATAAAGTGGTCAGCTGATACTAACTAAGTAATTACTTACAATTACATATATGTGGTATCAGCCAATCATGGCATATAAGGTGGTTAGCTGATACCAACTAAGTGGTTACTTATAATTACATATATAGTATGTGGTATTGGCTGATCATGATATATAAGGTGGTCGGCCGATACCAACTAAATGGTTACTTACAGTTACATATATGTAGTATTGGCTGATCATGATATATAAGATGGTCGGCCGATACCAACTAAGTGGTTACTCACAATTACATATATGTAGTATTGGCCGATCATGATATATAAGGTGGTTGGCCAATACTAACTAAGTGGTTACTCACAATCACATATACAGTATGTGGTATCGGCCAATCATGATATATAAGATGGTTGGCTGATACTAACTAAGTGGTTACTCACAATTACATATATATGGTATCGGCCAATCATGATATATAAGGTGGTCGGCCGATACCAACTAAGTAGTCACTTAAAATTACATATACATATATATAGTATTGGCAAATCATGGTATATAAGATGGTCGGCCGATACCAACTAAGTGATTACTTACAATTACATATATGTGGTATTGGCCAATCATGGTATATAAGGTGGTTGGCCAATACCAACTAAGTGGTTACTCACAATCATATATACTGTATGTGATATTGGCCGATTATAGTATATAAGGTGGTCAGCTGATATAGTAATACTAATTAAGTGGTTACTTACAATTACTAATACACTTTGTAAGGCGTTCAGATGTTAGCCAGGTCTGAGTTTGATTATACAAGACTGGTTTGATTATTGAGTGACTTGGGTTGACTGTAACACAGGCACTTGATTCTATAGACTTCAATAACCGCTCTAAGAAGCCTTCTAGAAAGCACAATAAAGCATTTTTCTAGTTTCTTGTTAAGTATTGCTTATTACTAAGTGTGAGAAAAAATTGTGATTGAAGGAGACTTTAGAATGAGGAAAAAGTGGTTTAAAAGTGTTGAGAAGCATAAAATATGATTTAAGAAAAGCTTAGGGCTTCTCTGGTTGTAACTACAGGGCTATTTATACTCGAAATGAACGAAATTCCTTTTTGCATTTTAGACATATCTCCATTATAGAGCCTAGCATTCCCTATATATGAAGTGGCAATACATTAGAAGACAAGTGGTGACACCTTATATAGTAATGAAATACAATATATGGCTATGTTAACTGAAAACAGATGGCTTTGCTAGTTGTTGATGGTTTATTGTCGCAACCTGAAGTGTACTATGGCTCTGCCAGTCAGGTGCTATAGTTCTAAGTGGGAATCAACTAGGTTAACAAAGCTATATCTTTGTATAGTAATAAAGCTCTTCTGATTGTATCATAATTCTGGACATTCTTGAGGCATACTTGAATCGTAAAGTAGAATGGGAATAACTTTGTATAGTAGAAGATGGAAAAGGAAAGACATTGCAATATTTTACCATTACTAGAGATCCAGTAAATCTGAATCTAAGACATATGGTTGACGAGTCACCATGTCAGTCCATGAGCCAATAGCAATATACATAATAAGAGCAGAATCAAAGATGAAACAAAATAGGTGCATCTGCCCAGTAAATGTGCTTTGGTAAATGGTTAGGACTCTTTCGTCCAATGACTCACTATCCAGTAACAATGGTAAACTGGTAATAGATGTAAGCAAGCTCATTAATATATTAAAGCAAGTATTAGAGATTAATATATATATATGTGTTGGATGTTGGAATGTGAAAGTGCAAAGTGGACGCTGCCATAATGTAGCAAATAGCCAGGTAAATAGCGGCTACAATAATGATAACAATCATGATGGCAAGTACAATGATGAAAACTTACATTTTTTTCTTATAACCTCTTTATTGTATCTTCTGCTATTTCACTTTCAGTATGTCGAGTCTTCTTATCCAGTCTTCTTTACTCACTACTTGCCTTGCACTCCTTCTCTGATCACTCTTTCCATCCTCTTTGTCTTCTTTCTTCTCAATTTTACAATCCTTACCCTTCTCCTTTGCACTTCTACACCGCCAACAATATGGAGCAGCCTCAGCTTGCATTCCAATGAAAAGCAGTGGAAGCCTTTCATTCATGCTGCGCTCAAGAAACTGAAATTCTGACTCTTCCTGCTTCATCATCCAATAATGCAACTCCCTCGATACCCTCATCCAAGCACAATCTACCTACCATCATTGAGAAGGATGCTGATGGCAACCAGCATGTCGAGGATGAGAATAGTGACGACCAGCCCAAACCCTGTAAGTCTCTCGTATTTATACCTTGAATAGTAAACTAAAGTCACTTTGCAGCCAAGAAGCGATGTATTTCATCTAGCACTACAAATGTATCGAAGGGCAAGTCGACCATGACTATTATCACTGATGACAATTCAAATGATTCCAGTCAATCTAAATGTATGCTGAATTTTGCCGTCCACCAGAGCCACCACTGAACATTGTCGCAGCTAAGAAGACACATCGATTACTAGGAAATCCACTGGACGTTGACAGTGATGGGCTTCTTGTTGACGTTGACATCCAGCCGATTGATGACACTAGACAATCATACGAAGCCAAACAATGTAACATCAACAAATTCTTTTACCTGGCTGTTGTGAAGGTCACTAATGGGAAAGCAAAGAAGTATTCTGCCTGTAAATTGTGCCCATAAGACTCTTATATTGTGCTCTTTTCTTTGAAAGTTAATCTGGTAGAGACAAAAAGAATTTCGTTGATAAAGTGTCTACCTTGCACCGCCATTTGGAGACGCGCCATCCAGTAAGTCATTCATAAAATGCTCTGCCTCCAGTATTTATTTCTTTCAGAGATGGTATCGAAAATGGACAAAGAGCGTCAGGTACGAATCAAAACTACCTGGTGATGTCAAAAAGCATAAGGCAGCTGTTGAACTCAATACACGAACCCTGGATTATGATCTCAAGAAGAAGAAAATTGCAGAGTGAGTAGTTCCATATTTGGACAAAGCTTTTCATTGGACTGCAATTGAATGGCTAGTGGCAACTGATCAGGTAGGAGTCTACGTTTTCACCGAAATTATACTGTTATCTAATCTTATCTTGTAGCCATTACAGGCCCTTAAACATCTGAAGTTCAAAAAAATGGTTGATATTTTTAAAGAGCACCTCACAAAGTTAAAGGCAAGATTAAATGTAGAGTCACTCCTTGAATTATTTGTTCAATCTTCTTATCTTCTTTAGGGTCATACAGTTACTGGCAAGATCAATTTGACATGTGACGCATGGCAAGCCAGCAATACAGATGGCTACTTTGCAGTTACTAGCCATTGGGTTGAGAAGCTTGCACCGACACAGTGGAAAACCAAGAGTGCACTTCTTGGCTTTGCATGTCTTAGCAATATACACAATGGTGAGCAGCTGGGCCAAGCCCTCTTCAAAATTCTCAAATAGGTCGACATCAAACATAAGGTACGCTAGTTGATGTAGTAAATGCCATTAAGCTCATTGTCGATGGCATTTTACAGACCGGTCACATAACATCTAATAACACATCAAATAATCTCTCCATGATGCACAAACTGGCTGTGCAGTTGAAGGCTGCAACTGGAAAGAAATACCGTTGGTGAAAGAGAAAAATCAAGTAAGTCATTACTGATGTCCAATTCTAGTTATTTTACTATTCACTATATCGTACAGCTGTCTTGCACATGTCATCAACTTAGCAACTCAAGCCCTTATATCAACATATAGTAGAGCACCACATTTCAATCCAAAAAATCTGGAGGCGCATGTTCCGACAAGTTGTGATAAGGTAGGATTGGTCAGGGCAATCGTGGTCAAGATATACCTTGACCATTTATGTAGTGACGCAAATGCTAATTATTATTCAAGAGCAGTCATTTTTGAAAAGAAAGGAAATGTGGAGAACTGTTCAGTTGAAAGCAGGTGTTCAGAGACCCATCCAACTTCTTTTCAATATAAAGGTTCGATGGTCTTCGACATATCTAATGCTTGATAGGGCCGAACGAAACAAGGCAGTGAGTACCTATGAACTTCTTGGCCACCGATATTCATTTTTTCAGTCTATTGATATTTTCGTTAATGAACTACGATGGGAAGAGACTGATCCTTTGAAGCATGACAAAATTCACGCGCTCAAATTGGACAATGATAAATGGCAGCGCGTTAACATGTTTCTTGGCCTTTTATTTGTGCGTCTATCCTATTCTCATGATTTAAGATATCTGAGATAATTGACATTTCACAAGCATGCTGACAATATGCAGCACGCATTTTCTTTGGAGCAAACATGTACCCTTCATCTGGCTATTTCAGCCCTCGAATCCCTTTACCGAGCATGGTCATCTCATGCTGTACGCCCAAAGTATAGACAATTCACTGATGCCCTTGAATCTGCTTACATGAAAATCGACAAATATTATGAGAAGACCACAGAGTCACCTGCATACATCATAATAATAAGTATGTTTTTGAGTCTTGCGTGTCGTATGCACCACTAATGTTGTTGCTAGTCCTCAATCCAAAAGAAAAGATGGCATACTTTAGGAAACATTGGTCAACAAGACTCCAGGGAGAAGTCATGAAATGTGCAGAAGAAGTGGTGCATGAAATATCTGTCTATGGTTACTCGTGTACTGATTTAAATTACTTAGTTTAAAGAGCGGTTTCTACTGCTATGTGAAAATTTGGATGCTCAGCCATCTATGCAGTTCAAGAAGTCCAAAAAAGAATTGGGTGTACTACTTCGTGAGCTAAGTGACAATGAAAATGAGACTGTGAATTTGGGCCATGATACTCCTGAGAATCCTAACCAGCCATGGTTGCAACACTTTCATGCTTTTATAGATGCTGTTGAGCAAGTGCCCGATGGCTGGTCTGCAGTTCAGTGGTGGGGGGTGAGTGTTTCGAGTTGTAACTTCCCAGTAACTTATTAATATAATTTCCAGATTAATGCTTCGTGCTATCATCCTACATGGGCCTCACTAGCTCATGACTACCTACAGTATCTATTATGTCATCATCTGTTTCAAGTGAACGCGTGTTCTCACAGGGTGGTATTACAATTAGCAAACAATGAAACTGGCTCAAAGGAGATATTGTTGAGGCCTTGTAGTGTGTGAAGTGTGTGATTCAACATGACTTGCTGTTTCGGAAACCAGGTCCTTTCTCAATCTTCAAGATGGAGGTTAACAATGACTATGAGTGTGGTAAAGATGGTCACGGTGAGGATGATGAAGGAGGGTCTGAGACTGCTGAGGGTTGGGATGACTTATTGTTGGAAGACAAGGATAATTTGATTGCTGCAGAAATGAACATAAACACAAACATAAATTAGTTGTAATACTACTAGTACTATGTGAAATCTTTCTATATGTCATAAATATACATAAGCCCTGGCCTTGGCCGGAATAAGCTTGAGCTGAGCTGCCAATAGGGCCTCAAGCTCGGCCAAGTAATTGACTAGGCCTAGGACCCATCAAGCCGGGCTGGAACCCCAGCATTTAGGCTGAGCCGGGCCTGCACATCACTACCCTATTTACGCCAAGCTCATTCCAAATGCATTGTAGATGTCCAGTAAGTAGCTCTTCTACCTAGACTAATCTGGAGAGGGCAGATGTGTGGTATGGAATGCGGGGAGCATGCCTGGAGTAGTAATCTGTCAAGGTTTCATATATTTGGCAAAGGAGGTCATTCACAATCTGAACAGCAGTCAGTACTACTTCCCATCTGTTGAGTTATTGCTAGTCATCACCCTGTTAGTCCTGTTTAGGCATGACATCAAAACGAGAGGGAAAACTAAGGGGAAACGACAAGGAATTGCATCAAAAACTTTTTCCTAAGCCTCCATAGTCACGAGTTATTACATATATTATCACACACCTAACTGGAACCAAAAAAAACTGATATTATATCATGTCACATTGAACATCCCTGTCACTCTAGTAATGTCCAAAAAACCCTAAAAACTCACAATTCAAAAAAAAATTGGGTGCTCACAAAAAAAACTCATTGCTATACGGAGCCTTACTTACAATAGCTTTTGTAAATTTGCAATAAAATAAAAGGGCAACTTGTGGCTATCATTTGAGATACATTTTATATAATGATCATAAGGAGACATTGTTTTATAGCAGCCGGAGTTTTATTATTCAATCACAGCAAAATTTACTTTGTCTATTGTCTACTGAGGCAACTCAAATTATAATTGTGCCCAAATAATTTTCTTTTCAATTATTGTAATTTTTCTATTGAAATTTGCATAAACCAATAACTTGTGAACAGCTACACTTATCAAAATAATGTTTTAAGTAATCTTTTAGCCATTAGTATATTTTATTTATATAAATATTTTTGTAATTTTACCTAATTTATCAAAGCAGTTATTGTATTTTCTTTTCTTAGCTGAGTACAAACCAAAGTAGCTATTAAAATATAATTAAGCACTTTAATATATATTTGTCCCAGTTGGTATAATGGTCAAAAGTGCTACTTGGCATTTAATTGAGCAAACTATTGGTTTATATTACCAAGTTGGTAAAATTTCTCTAAGTAGATAAGATAGATAATAGATTAAAATAAAATAACAATAAAAAAAAGGATAGTAAATAATAAATAATTTGACAAAAATTAAATTAGGTAATAAATTAGATTAAATTAGATAAATAACAAATAATAGTAATAAAAATAAGCTATTTTTTCTTTTGTAATGACCATAGCCTATATAGAACTATCATAGTGCTATGCTACTAAATAGTAGTTAAATAATCTATATTAACTATTATAGCACTATATAGAATATAAATATGTCTATGGGCTCTATCAGCTCTATAGATCTTTATAGTACTATATAGAACCATGTAAATGGTCCAAAATTACTAATATATAATATAAGCAAGGCATTCTAACTCTATACATGTAAAATAGATCTTGGTCAAGATAGTCCTCCTTTCAAATAACTCCATAAGGCAAGTGGAGGCTACATTTCACTCAATGAAAAATTGAGACAGTGCTACATAGGCTTGCTTCATTATATGTGACAAGAGTCTGGCAAAAGTACTTGCTGTGCTGACTAAAGTTAGCAGCAATATAGTCTATTACTGGATTTAACAAGTAAGACTAGACGCCACTATATCTAAAATGCAGCTTGGAGACTACAATGTTCAAATTGATGGAAGTGAGAGAATACACTGTCTCAGCTTTCTAGAACTCCTAATGAACATACAAAAGTGAGTTGTACAGGCCATATAAGTTAACCCTAGGAGCATCAAAATACTTCTGCAAACAGTGATCTTCAAAAAGCCACTGCACAAATGGTGCCAATGATTCATCTACAATTTAGAGCATCTAAGCAAGCCACTCCTGAGTAAAATACTTGAAGAAATGGACTTGCATTTAAAGGAAGATATGCTGGTTGGATTGGCCAATATAACAAAAATACCAGCTCCATAAGTCTTGTATAGGAAATAGAAAAGCATCCTAAGAAAAGTTAGCAAAAGTGAAAAGTGAAATGAACTAAGCATTTATCCAACAAAGATAGAATTACATGGACAACTCAACATTGTGAAACAATAACTAGCTTATGTCTCCACTGCCGAGGCAGGCCATAGTGAGTCTGTGATACAACCCATCAAAAAGATAACCTACTATCATTTTCCTCAGACTCCCCCGACGCTGTTCAGTACAACCCAAGTAATTATTAAAACAATGTCCCTTTAGACATCATCCAAACAAGGACACCAAGTTCACTTGGTTATGTCTCTGACACCAATCAATCCCATGCAACTTAAGCTCAAATGGACCACCAAGCCTCAGTTATTATGCCACACCAGCACCTTAAGGAAGACATCAGTTTAGGGGGAGATTTGCACAACCAAAATGATGCCTTAAACATAGGGGGGTCTGAAGACATGTCTGATTCTTATTGTCCCAACCATGTCATTAATTCATTGTTCAACAATAATATTAGATTCTCAAATGAAGTTCAAGGTAAATGACTGGTGATTATTAATATCTGGACAGTTTTCTAATACAGTTTCTGAAATGCACAGTTATGAAGAGGAAGGCAGGCACAGAACTTTCAGAAGGAGAAGATAATTTCTTAGATATAGTAAGCAATACTTTTTAATAATTGCAGCTTTCATGAAATCTTACATGACATAGTCTCCAGAACCTCTGGATAAGTGAAGACAGAGAAATAATCTCAAAAACCAAGCATTATCAAGCCTGAATCAAGATCCAAAGCCAAATACCTCAGTGCCACACTCTTTCAAAACTTCTTTCTTTCTCTCACAGACAAGAATCAATGCATGCTTTTTCAAGAATGATAATGGCCTCTATTCCTATCTCTGTGGTCAAATTGTGGATGAAAAACTATCTGCAGATAAACATTTGAATGGTTTAAAGGATGAGGAAATCTAAGCCTCCCACTCACAAGCTAGCTGGTCCAATCGGTTGAAGATGAAATTGTTGGCAGATTCTTTGGTGGACTATTCAGGGGCCCTGCCTCTGGGTTTGGTATGGAGGAGGGAGGAGATGCCAACTTGCTCATGCCAAATCCATCTAGCCAAAAATAAGTGGTATTCTTGGAAGAGAGTGTCCTATACTCTAGTACCAACACTGCTAATACACCCTTCAAGTAAAAGTATCAATCTATTGCAAAAGAAAAAAGTGAGGGATAGTTAATGAAGAGTGTGGTAAAATTTCTATAAAAACTCTTGACATGAGACATGGATAGTGCCAATAGGTGGGTCCTACTATAGAAAAATCACAATAATTCTATATTAATCCATTTATAGACATATACTAGTATTTGACATTTTGGTAAATAATTAAGATCAAATTATTTTTTAATATGTGGGTGACTTGATGATGGAGGTGTAATATAATAATTTCTCCTCTTATTACTTGCTAGTGCTTGCTAGCATTTGCTAGCACAGAGGTAATTACTGATGGGATAGCCTAGCAGCCTAGCCACCATCATCCTGCAAGAAGAGGGGAAATTGAGGGCTTTTAGTCAATTGATTTAAACTGTTTTATTTCTAGCCATTGTGTAGAGTGGAAAGGAGGATAGAGGATAGTGAACAAGTCAAAACAATGCTATATTTTTAAAGACTCACATTTTTTAAGATACCTACTTTTAGGATACAGTATTGCCAGACCAAGTAAAAATATGGAGGCTGGTCAAATACAGTCAACTCTCTCATAATACATATCTTTTGGAATAGCTCTAAAGGTATGGATTATGAAAAAAAAGGCAATATTTCAGATGAAGCATTAGAGGTGTTCAATGTTGCACTTATTTTCCTACTTATTTTTTACTTATTGCTGGTTTGGACTATAAAATGCAATAAAAAATAAATGAGTGGCAGAATAAGAATCTAGTAATAGGCTTCTTTTAAACATGCCTATTTACTTATTGTAGAATGCAAAAATGAAAAATATGTAGAAAATAAATAGGAAAATAAGTGCAATTTTAAACACCTCTATTGATGTTCTTAGACATACTGTAGACCAACTTGGGAAATTCAAAAGTATTGGCCTATTAGAAAGTATAGGTTATATCTGGTATGTGTTAGGAGAAAGTCAACTGTACTATAGACCATGTGATCTGAAATGTATAAGCTGAAAATCTGAAGTCTATGATCCCATTATTTGGATCTAAAGTGATTCTGTTTACAGAATCATATAGTGCTTGGACAGTGATAGTAACAGCAATATAGAGGGTGAAGAGATAGATGTAAGCATTATAATGAGTGAAGTTGTCTAGAAAGGTGCAAAAATGGGAGTGGTGTGGTTATAGAGCAGAATAGTGCCTATGGCTTGCTATGCTTACTATAGCCCTATAACATTTTCCAGGGTTTACTGATATATTGCAATGCTTTTTGAGCCCACTGTAAGCTTTCAAGCCACATGTAGCAAATCATTGTCTGATTATTTTAGCATGTACTCCTAAGAAATATTGCCTTTGGAGATTGGTAATATTATGTGCCTTGCAATGGGCCAGTGTTCAGACAGCAAAACAAATATCATATGTAGTGAACTTGCAAGGGCAACCTGATTTTGGCTTAATATTATAGTAATCTTCAATTTTAGCATGCCTTTAATAGATGCAAGTTACAGTAATTTGATGTATGTGAAATTTTGGAGTGATGGCATCATTAGTCATGCCTTTGATTTTAAAATGGACAATTTAGCCCTTTTTCATGGGTAAAGTGTATATTATAGTTGGTTGAAATGAGGCACAGAATGATGGTATAGATGAATGTGGCAGCTTTGTCTCAGTCAATGGGACAATGGCCAAAAACAATATGTCCAAGTAATAAGGATGCTCTTTGAAAAAAGAAATGCACTCTATGCCTTTTTTTTAGTATATCTTTCATAATACAACACAAAACCTCATATTATTGCATTACAAGTTGTCTACAACCCTTACAATTGTATAGAACCAATAATTGGTTCATGACATACAGTTTTCATTCCATAGTGAGTAAAATACACATAAAGTCATACTTGTGTACTTATTTGGGATACTGTAGCACCATCAGTGCAACCTCACATTTAATATGAGCATATAATACAATTTGCATTGTCTCATATTTGTTACTCATGTGTAGTGCCATCATTTCTGTTACAACCTAATTCATTTTTCTCTAACTTCTCTTCTAATTCCACCTCTACTCTTCTGGCCCTGTGATTATTCAATTAAGTGTATATTAATAACATACAGGCTTCTTTGATGGCCTGACCTCAAAAAGCACTGCCTCATGTAATGGATGAGAAAATAGCATTCTTACAGAGGGACTGCTACTGATCTAATAATTCTATTCACTGAATAGAAAGGTTAATCAAGTATCTTAGTTCAGAGGTGCTGGTCTGAATAGATGTTGACTGATAGTTTTTACTATATGATGACTTAATCTGCAGGCCCAATATTATAAAAGGGCTACAGTATCATTTGATGTAGCTAAGCTTGACTTTGCTTACAATTCTACAAATGTTTACTCTTCTCACAGAAGTGCAACTTACCTTCTACTTCAAACTACTAAAATCTTGCTAGGCATACTTGTGTCTTACAGGCCATTGCTCACACAGCATGGCCCTGTAAAGCTATAATAATTTTCTTATACAACACCACCACTTTCTTGTTTAGAAATGAATAGAGAATTGATGCCACCATCTTTCAATTGTATCAGGCTCTTGCTGGCAGCCAAAAGCACAAGATCACTCATATTGTCAAAGTATTTAAGATGTTCATAAAATGCTATCATTTCAGCACATGATACTATCATTGTCTTATATTCAAAATATTTGTGTAATGCCATCATCTCAATATATGACACCATTGTTATCTTGTTTAGATGTGAATAGAGATTCGATACAATCATCTTCTAATCATGTTAGGCTTTTACCTACACTAGGCTTCAATCCCAAGGCTACAGACTATGAGACTGGTATTCAAAAAATAGCATTCTAAAGGATGTAGCCTACCATAAGTTTGATATATTTAAGTTTAAGGAAGGCTTAACCAATGCAATCAAATTTTATAACCAACTTTGACTGTTACTCCTACATGATGACATGTTCTATCACAAGGTATAAAAATATCTTTTTAATATACTATACTAATCCATTCTTAGAATCAGGAGAATCTTATAGGCTTTGGTGAATATTGTGTTGTTTTCAACATCCTTTAAGATACACTTTTTGAGAACAGCAAGTTGAATGGTGTTATATATAGTCAGTACTTCAGCCCTATCCCTATTAATCTGCTCACACTTGTCTTTATAATAATAAGCCTTTTAGCAATGGCTGTAATATGATTACTCACAAGTATTATAATAGATTGAGTTCTTAATTAATAAATGGAGTACTGAGGTATAAAAAAGTTATCTTTCTTAGTAAATCAAACTCAGACAGTTTTGACACCCACTATTTACATACAGAGAGTAATGGTGTAACCTGGACCTGATAGTGATAACAAATATTTGAATGCAAATTTTTAATAAATTGATATAAGATAATGTTGCTTACAAACACATGTCTACTAACAATGAGTGCTAAGGCAAGAGCAGAAGTCTTACAGCAGAAGAATGGCAAAAATAATAGAGCAATGAATATAATAGCATTAGTGAAGGAGCAGACAAAGGAGGCATTGGTAGGGTATATAGGTAAAACTGATAATAAAGATAACTAGAACAAAAATATATTTTTTACCAAATAATAATAATTTTTTTGTTCAATATGTGGTTATAATGGCTGTAACACTGTGTAATATGAGAATTTTACCAATAGTATCAGCAGTTATATAATTTACAAGAGAGTTATAATTAATTTACATTATTTTGCAATACCTTACAATATTCTACAAATTTGCAAATATTTCTACTGAAATGTATATAAATATAACATTTCTATTTAGATTCATATAAGTATCTAGATAATATCGCCTACAATTACTAACAGAGAACTTGTCTCTCAAATTATATAGCTATATAGCACTATATAGACTATATCAGGGAATTGTTCATAAACTTCTGGACTTTTTCACTTTTTCAAGTAGAAAAGTGAATAAGTCGAAAAGTTGACACTGTCATGTACTACTCAAATGACCATAAGTAAAAACAAATAATAAAATACATAAAGTGGCATAAAGTAACAAAAGCAACAAAAACCTTTCTGTACCTTTGTTGTTACTTTGTGCCATATGCTAAAGTAAAACACTCCATGTTACACTGTCTTCCTTCTTCAGTCTTAACCCTCCCGAGTGTGCCGGAATTAAATTGTTGCTATGCTCCTGGATGCTATCATTTTGCAGCCGTTTCCAATACTTGATCCTGGCAGTCACAAAAACACCTGATAATTGCATTAGTAATAATCACTCTAAGAAAGTTCTCCCATCCCATGTACACTGTATTCAGAAAGAAAATTCAGGCCAGAAAGATGCAAGAGACAGTAATCTGTAGAGGTTTGGTATCTTGGGCAAAATTTTGATATCCACCACGATGATCTTCGAGTTGATGGATGTACAGGCAGTTACTGCTATTTGGGACAACCTCCACACTGAGTTAGAAATATGAATGTTCCCAAATCATTTGTCCAAGTCCTTATTTGACTATCTCCCTTCAGACTCATTGTTCAACTGTGCCACTTGTATTGTAATGTCATCTTGCCACGTGTCTTCCAGTACATTATGCCTATTTGACAGGTTAGAAATTACAATCAGTGCCAGATAAACAAAAGCAGCACGTACCTGAAGAAGTTATCCTCCAGCATGCCCTAATCACCCGAAGTATATATATCAGCAACAATACACTACAAATGTCCTTTCAGTTAGAAATGGTGTAGCATGAAATAGCTGAAAATATGCACCTAATCAGAATGAGCATAGTTGTAAAAGTAAAGTTAAGTGTCACTAAGTGCAAGATGCAAGATGTGAGAGAGGGTACACTGATAATGTAATTCACCATCATACCATCCAGCAAGATAAGCTGTAGTGGAAGGGGTGGCATGGTGAACTCAGGCATGCTTCATAGTGGTTTCTCAAATGCCTGGAGGTGAGGTCAGTAAGGAGTAGATGTACATGTTCTTGAGTCACAACTGAATTATGTAAACGTGAACATGTTCATATGAATCACACGATTAATTCATATTTCAGTCAAATTCATATCGATAGGCCCTTTTGAAAAATATCACACATTGGTGGGGAATTGGTGGACTTTAAACTCTATCAATTTCAGCCACTGGCTCTGTGCAACTCAAACAAAGTCAGTCTCAAGTGACAAATTTTGACTTGAATATGACTTATTGTGCATTTATGTGAGTCAATCAAGAGTCAATGGAAGCAGCTGTACAGCCCCAGGTGATTTTTATCATGCACAACTGCACGAGCAAGGTATAAAAACCTCAAGTTGAGTGGTGGCCACTTGTCACCAGCCTGAGGATGTCCCACATTCCGGACAAATACTGTCACCGTCGGGTCTCGGTGTCTTTCGTCGTTCGTTCGATAGAGCTGAGCTAGTTGTTTACACATAGACTAGATTGACGATAAGAGAAGAAGAATGTTTGATTGATTGACTGAGTGATCTGACCCAACGGTTCGTCGAGGGTTTCTCAAGTCTGACGGGGTTCCTTCGTGTGAAGCAAGTCGTATATTCCCGAGAAATACAGGAGAATGAGCTTAGGGCTCGTTCACAGAATACAGCCGGTCTCTTATACCAAAGTCGAACCCTATGCCCTGGTGTAATCGATCGGGGCGGAGGGTTCATGAGTCATATAAGTACACGAGGTAACAACGAGGCGATCGGTCGAACGTTCATGTGGAACATGTAGATGTGTCGAGATAAGAGGAAACGAACTAGTACGAAAAAGGCTTTAGTCAAGCGATATCGTGACAAATACAATCATTTACCAGATAAACCCACACAAGCAGTCACTCGTCCTGCTCTTCATGATGCTCCACTCCCTCATCAGTTTTCAAGTCACCCTTATCTTCACCCAGTTTACTATAACTCTAGCCTTCCCGGTTACTATAATGCACCTCTTTTTGCACCTCTTTTTGCACCTCCAGTACCTCTTGCGCCTCCGGAACCTCTTGCACCTCTTGCACCTACAGCACTTGCACCTCAGTATGCTCATCAACAGCTCATGCATCAGTACACACATTTCGGGCCTGCACAAGGATGGCATGCACATTCACAATTTATGCCAGAACATCCATTGGTTCCCACGCTTGACGTCCAGCAATACAACTCTCATCCAAGTCCCATACCACCAGTGTCTGAGCAGCCCATGTCTCAAATGTATGCAGCAACTCAGGAACAACAACAGCTAAATCCTGAACTAAGGCCTGGTGGTAAGCAGTATCATCTATATGGTCTGTAACCGCAATACTGACCTGCTATGATCCAGTTTTCACTTTTCAAATCAATGTTGTTTCTAGTGAAGTCAATCAGGAGTTTTCTGTTAACACCAACATTTCTTGAAAGGATTTTCAGACACGTACTCTCAAATGTCTCAATGATCCTCAGGCTATTCAGCTCACGTGTAAAGTCTCGAGTGATACTGGAAAATCTTCCTACCTAAGAGACGAACACGATTTCAACACTGCTATGGAGCGCCTTTGTCAGCGAGCCTTGAATGCCTGCACCCATGCAGTTACCTTGAAAATCAAGAATATAGTGTGTTTTTGTTTATAAAATCTAACTTTGACTCATATACTCTTATTAGAGACAGACCTGGGCAGTCACATGAGTCACAATTCATAAATAGCATAGAGTTGGCCTAAATATATTATGTTTCATGTTTCTATGTCTAGTGTTATATGTGCCTGTACACATTAAGCTCATATTATATTTGTTGACTCATTCAATTTCAAAATTCATTTGCACTACTACCCATATATTATCAGTTCATGCTTATAATTTCATAGTTATGAGTTTTGTTTATGAGTACAAATAAATTTAAACATACATATCTATCACTATCACCATGAGTTGTCATTATCATGCCACATACCAACTGGTTCCTTGTGTTGAGTTTTATTTGCATTGTAAACAAAAATGGTAAAATAAATAAAACTGTAAAATGCTAGTTTACAGATTTATTCACGAGAACAGATGTGACTTATTCGCATATGTGCTCAATTTTCTGCCTTGTAGATTCACTTATTGTTCACTC
>QLOU01001236.1:0-18390 GCA_003313715.1 Russula abietina
CGGGACGGTATGCCTTACCTTGTTTGTTTTCCCTTATCTTACATTTTGACACCTGTCGTCAGCATCCTGTGAGCGATATATGAAATCTGTCTAAAACGTGGATGGGCTATTCCCACACGGGCAGCTCTTGATATGTGCAAGATGGTTGAGAAGAGAATGTACTTAAATTTACTCTATACGCGCTTATTTTCGTCACATCACATTTACAGGTGGAGCTCAATGACGCCTTTACGACAGTTCAAGGGTGTGCCCCCAGAAATCATCCGGAAGGCTGAAGGAAAGCAATTCGTAAGCTTTTTGGTCAGCCTTTATTGAAATATGGTGCTAACATCACCATTTCAGCCCTGGTATCGATACTTTGACCTGGTATGTCTTTTTCGTTAGATAATTTGGCTATGCTGATGGTTGCCAAGAATCCACCCGAAATTGGCGAGTTATTAGGAATTCCGAATGCGGGACGTCTCGTCCACCGTTTGGTCCATAACTTCCCAAAGCTCCAGTAAGTAGCGAGTCAAAGGGGATTCTCTTTGAGCTGTGCTCACCCCGTTCTAGATTACAGGCTCAAGTTCAACCCATTACTCGCACACTTCTGCGAATCGACTTATCTATCGTCCCAGACTTCCGCTGGGACGAAAAATTTCACGGAACGGCAGAAACATTCGTCATCATGCATCATGGTCGAGGACGTCGACGGCGAGATCATTCTGTTTAGTGATTCCTTCGTTCTTCGTCAACGATACGCCGAAGACGAGCATAACGTAACCATCACCGTTCCCATGTTTGAACCCGTTCCTCCCAATTACTACATCAACGTCATCGCAGATCGTTGGTCATATGCCGAAACTCGTCCCCCGATCTCCTTCAAACACCTCATTCTTCCCGAAAGTTTCCTCAACGACAGCTCTCCTTGAGCTTCAACCGCTCCCTCTGCCGGCGCTCCACAATAAGGAGTTTGAGGCTATCTACTCTTCGAGCCTCAGGACGTTTAACAAGATTCAGACTCAAGTCTTCCAAGCACTTTACACATCTGACGAGAACGTCTTCATCGGTGCCCCGACTGGCAGTGGCAAGACGATTTGTGCGGAGTTTGCTCTCTTGCGCACAAGCTCGCGCAGTCTGTATCGAGCCGTTCCCAGAGATGGTCGAACAACGTGTGACGGAGTGGAAAAAGAAATTTGGGCAACTACAGGGAGGCAAGGAAATCGTAGCACTCACCGGAGAGACGAGTGCAAATCTCCGTTTGTTAGAAAAGGGTGACGTTATTGTTTGTACTCCTTCCCAGGTGCGTCGAGGTGCGGCCATCTCGTCAAGGTTTCCTGACAATTTTACAGTGGGATGTCCTCTCAAGGAGATGGCGGCAACGGAAGAACGTGCAAAATATTGGCCTGCTCATTGCCGACGAAGTGCAGCAGGTTGGCGGCGAAGTTGGGCCTACTTACGAGGTCATCATCTCGCAAACGCGGTATGTCTCTGCACAAACAGAGGTGAAAACACGAATTGTCGCCTGTGGGGTGTCACTGGCCAATGCGCGCGACTTGGGAGAGTGGATCGGTGCTTCGTCACATACAGTCTTCAACTTCTCACCAAGGTCAGCTTTCTATACAGAGGTCTCTCACCAGTTTTCGTTCCTGACCTTGGTCTACTCCAGCGCTCGCCCTCTGGATATGGACATTCATATACAGGGTTTCAGCATCCCTCACTTCCCATCCCTCATGATTGCCATGTCGAAGCCGGCATATCTTGCTATAGCGGAGTACTCACCAACGAAGCCGGTGATTATTTTTGTCCCCGGACGTCAGCAATGCCGCTTGACAGCTGAGTATCTTCTCGTCCACTGTGGTGCCGACGACGACGAGGATCGCTTCCTCAACGCGGAGCTATCTGTCATTCAGCCACATCTCGATCACATTAGCGACCGAGGTTTAGCAGAAACTCTGAAACATGGTATCGGCCTTTATCATGAGGCGCTTAGCAAACAGTCCTCCTCACATTCGGAATCTTCTACTACTCACTAAAACCACCCAATGGGTTGCTCCTATCCACGACACAATTCTTAAACAGAACCCCCACAATATAGCAGACGCGTCGTTATGGAGAATCCCACACCTGTCATCGACTGACGACTCCTCATTCCCGACATTACAATGCAACATCGGACTTTGCGACGAAAGCCATGTGTCATGGTGCGCACCGCCCACCTTTTCAATGCGACTCCCCCTGCATCATCACGTCCCGTCCATCATCGGTCTCGGTGCTTCGCCTCACATCAGCACCCCATCTTTGCCCACCCGAGCCCTCCGATCTCTCCCCCGTCTCCTGCGTCTCTGGCATCCCTGGCTGGCAGCTCCTCGAGTCAACTGTCGCTGCGGACGACCACCAAAGTACAAAGCAAGGCACTCGACGACCATGAAGGGCAGATGGTAAGTTCTCCGATATGCCCCCACATCCTCTTTACAGCTACAGTGCCGCATCTCAAATGCAGCCTACATGAGTGATGCAACAGCAAGCACTTTGTGAAAGAAGGCCCCAAGCTGTATCTCGACGTGGATACCTTTGCCAGGTACGTCCCACAGCCATCCGTCCTGGGCGCAGATGCGGACTCGGCTGTTCTTGATTGCAGTGATTATGTGCTTAGCACATCGGTCACATACTCACGGCCAGGGACAGTTAACACCAACTGTTGTGCATTTTCACTCACAATACTCTTCAACTTACTTACTAAGCGTCGGTATTGGTCGTGTTACGATGACCGTGTATGTCTTTCTCACAGATTTCTTTATTCTTGCTTTATGTCTCATATGGTCACGTTGCTCGAAAGTCGAACACAACACCGGCGTGTTCGACAGTTGTCCAGAACAGCACGAGAGTCGGAGTTTTTCCAACGGGATCGTCCGAGAAAGTACAACTCGCCTCCTTCGGCTGATCCAAATATTGTCGGCGACGAGTTCCTCACCAGACGACAACGCAGTCAGCGGGAACGCAGGCTGAAGGAAGCCGCTGCAAGAAATACTGCAAACACAGCGGCTTTGGCATCCACAGCGGGTCAGGATGCGTTGGATTTGACTGACAAAGTTTTGCAATCGGTGTGTGCATCACGTCCTCGATTTCCCTTCACTTGCTATAGTTTTCCATTTGAAAGACGCAGACCGCACCGTCATGCCTTCTAACGTCAAATAGGTAAGCAAATCACTTTCAACTGAGCGAACTATTGTCAGCGACGAATTCTTGACGAGACGACAACGCAGTCTGCGTAATTGTAGGGACAAGGAAACTCCTGGAAAAAAGAAGAAACTGTCCAGTACAAATCGACGCCGTCGTAGTTGTCGTCCTCTCAAACATGCAGTAACACTGGAACGGCAAACGGCGACCGTTCTCTGCTCTGTCTGATTGCGGACAAAGTCGCGTCGGACATACAGCTTCGTAGACGGCAAGGCCAACAGAGTCGACGGCTGAGAGAAAGAAATGCTAAGATGACATATGACAGTTGTCTGTCCTTTCTGCGGCACTTATCACTGGTACGCAGAAAAAATATCACATTCGTCTATACGTAGACCGGAGTTCACTGCGTGTCGTCATAGTGGTCATGTCGATATTGAACGCCAATCGGACCCCCCCCCCCCCTCGATACTCTCTATAACCTTCTCGAAGACGATGGCGATGATGCTAAGCAATTTCGTACGTATATACGCCAGTACAATATGGCACTGTTTACGTCGCTTGGCGTTAACGAAGATAAATTTCTCGACCGACGGGGTCTTTCTTGGCATGGCAACCTCTTCGGCGTCGAGAACTGCAGACGCTGGTAAACTTCTCGCACACTCCCTCCGTTGTAATGTCCTCACTCATCGCCGATGACAACAGCGCCTCCCTCACATCCCCGTTCGACCTGTTTCAAGTTCAACTATGACACTTCCACAGTTCCTTCTCCTTCCTCCCCATCAAACTCTGTCACTGCTCAACCAGTTGCCGGTCCTTCCACACGTGCCGCCAAACGTAAAAAATAACTTTGATTATTCTCACTGTCCCTCTTCTTTGTTCGAGGTCGTCCCTTCTAACTTATAATAAGATTCATGTTTGCGTTGCGTTGCTTGCCGTTATCATCCGTTGTGCATCGTGTGACATTCTGAATTGAACACATTTCCCTCCACTTTTCGATCCGACGGGTCAAGCGCTAGTACGCACTAAAAATGTTGACACAGCAACAGGGGAGTAGGGGATTATCAAATAGCATCAAAAAATGCATATTATTTCTGGTGCAAAGAGGTGTAATATTATTATTTCTCAACAATCCGATAACATCAGTAAACAACGATAATTGTGCAACTACTGTAGTTGGCTCGGACTGATGCTAACTGACTAGATTCTAGTGAGCCCCCCCGCATCGAAAGACAATCAACCGCCTACCAGGCACCCCCATCAATTATCAATTGCCCTCAGTGCTGCACTTCCCACTGCTTTCGGTATTGTTTGAACACATGTCCATTGGGCTCCAAAGGGGTCGAGGGCTATACAGTCCTTCCAGCGCACAGGATGGTCCATAACAACCTTGTTAGAGGTTGTTCCGTGGGTGTCCTTTGACGCGTCCCAAAACCAGTGACTATCATGTGAAAGCTCAACGACAAGCTTAAAATCCCCATATACAAAGTTCGACTCGAATCGTTTCACCTGTGTGACCGCATCCAGGTGAGAAGTGTGTAGAGGTTCAAAAGTGTGCCTGGTACCTGTTCCCTACGTCGGACCACCCACCCATGGGAAATACATAGATCCTGGTCCAAATGGAGGCCAGCTGAGTAAGCAAAGCCAGCAAAGCTGCTGACGTTTGGCCTCCCAAGGCGATTGATGAGGTTATGTTTTACAGCTACCGAATATTGCTCATAGGCGCGGAGGGGGAGGAACCCCTGCAGGAAGGCAAACGTGCATGCCTGAATCGCTGTTCAACACCCAAGTCCAACATCAACATCGTCCGTCCGCCGGACCAAGTGATTGATGGTAAAAGAGTCAGATAGACTCACCTGAGGTTTCGCGTTGTATATCGATCCGCAACTGCTTCTGACCTGCGATGCGTTTCAGAACGTCACCCGTCGGGTTCTTGGAATTTGTCTTGTCCACATTGACGAGCCCCTGGTACAGGCCTCCACGATTTGACTGTGCTCCACCATGTTTGACGAGCTTACCAGAATCCTTGACACCCCTCTTGATCAGGGGTTTGTTTCTTGTTGGAAACGGGCGCTCGGAAGTTGGTACAGATGTGAGGTTTTGACGGCACTCACCGGACATTCTCGAAGAGGCCTTTGCATTCTGTGGATAGATGGCCTTCATCGCGGCTGCTCCTGAAAGCCCGGACTGGCTCAAAAGGGTTGTACACGATGGCACCAAACTGGACAACAACAGGAAGATCACCACCAGAGGCATGCACAGCGGTGATGGCCACTCACCTGATTGTCCCAGCTGGGTTGGGATCCGGTGGACTTGTTCCAGAACACCAAGGAGCGCATCTTCATCGTCTTTCTCTTGGCCCCCCCAGTCTTCTCCGGGTCCGGGACGGGGGGGGTCTCTTCAGGTTCAGGCATCGGGGCGCAAACCCTATGCCAACAATCGTCGATCAGGAGCGAGTCCCCACCTCCCTTTTCAAGGGCACCGGTTTTGAGCCCCCTTTTTCTGAGTGAGTTCGATTCGATCATGTTCATCTTCATCTGATTCTCTCTCTCTGATTCATTGGATCTGGGAGAGAGGTACCGGACTCGGTCAGGACGGGCTCCTTCGTGTTACTCACGTACAGCGTGCGTACCTGTCGAGGCCAATCCACCTGGCCTGCTTTTGACACATAAATCCCGCTCTTTCGGCTGCTTCCAACTCGCGACGGAGCCCTTCCGACTTGATTAGCGCATTCTTTAGGGCTTCCGAAAGCCCCGGGTCGTCCTTGCCATTGGCACGATTATATGCTATCGCCAAGAAGGATTTGAAAAAAGGCTCAAGGAGTGGAGCTTTAAAGGCAGTGAACTCCGCCACCTGCTCTTCGACCTAAGAGAAAATCCCATTTTGTCAGTTGCCGTCTGTCACAATTTATACTGTAACCTGGTGCCAGTGCCAACGTACCCGCAGGAAGAACAAGTAACCCTTGTGTTTTTCCTTTTCTCCGTTCTGTGAGACTTGTGAGATTTTTGCCCACTCGCCTGCCTATCTTTCTACGACAGGCGCACCTGACCACTTACAGATTCGTTGCCATTCTGCCACTCGGTGGCCATGTCCTTGAAGACGGTGTGGAGGATCGTATGCCAGAAGGCGGTTTGGTCGGTGAGGCCAAACTCATACCTTGCTACCGCCTTTTCGTCAACACTGGTGTTGGGCCATCGGTTGAAGATGGCCTCAACCACTTTATTTCGGAATTCCTCCTCCTCTTTATCGAGGATCCGTCCCAGCTTCTCGGCAGCTACAGTGCATACGGTAATTTATGAGGAGGCCAATCCAGTCAACGTGGGTGTCGGGACGCGCCGACAACTTTACTCACGACGAGGCCATTTGTAGGTTTTTTTCGGCCTTTTGAGTTCTCCTCTTCTCACCCCTGGGAGAAGGTAATCGTTCTCGGCCTTACAGACGAAGCCCTTGCCCTTTGTTGCCGTCGCAATTGCTGTCTTTGAAGTTGTTCGAGGTGGTGGTTGTGCTGCTTTCACTGACCTCACTGGGTCCTTCAATAAAGCACGACACCAAAGGAGGGGGATGGGGATGGAAACACACCCTCAGGAGATGGGCCTTCACCCTCTTCGTCCGAACTCGTCAGCTCGCCGAGGTCAGACAGGGGAGTGTTGTAGGGGATCTCATCGAGGCTATTGTCATCTAGTCCCATCTGTTCATGTCTCCGCAGTTCCAGAACCTCCACGTCCTCCTCGCCCTCCTGATCGTCGGAGTCCATATCTGTATTGTGGAAGCCCATAGTGCGGTGCCTGAGACGGATGGTCTTGGCGTTCTCAACACCCTTTCCCCCGTCTTTGGCTTCAGCCCCCTCTTGAGACTGAGACGGACCGGGATCGCTGGGATCGAGCCGTGCGCGGGGCTGGCGGCCAGATGTGATGGCAGCCACTTTCTCATCGTACGATGGCCTTTCACTATACGTCCTTTTGGACCTTTTTCCTTTACTGCCTGGCGGCATCGTGATTTGAGGGAGCGATGGGCAATGAGGGGATGAGAGTCTGTGTGGTGTGCGGAGAAGGGTGGTGGGTTGGCCAGAGAACACTCGCCACTGGTTTGTGTTTGGCCGCGCATGTGCTTGCATGTGTGTATGTGTGTGTGTTTGTGTGTGTTTGTACTGGGAGGAGGAAAGGGAAAAGGGGGCGGCAGGCGTGGTGAGGGTGAGGCCACTCAAATGACAGTACTACCCAATTGACAACAAAGTAATAACTGTGCTGAACTACAAGTGAAGAAGCGGCATTAAGTAAGGCGATGGCAGATGGTGGTGATGGTGGTATCTGATCCGTGGATCTGAGTGAGGAAGGTTCCGGTGCTCGCGGGCGAAGTTTCGATATCGCGTGCACAAGGTAAAGAATCGTTATCGTCGTCATCGTGTCCCTCAGGATCCGTGTGATGCGGCCGGCGTAAGCAAAGAGCGATTCCGTGGATTTGTTTTACATGTTATACATGTCGCGGAACAGTCAGTTGGAAAACCTTTCAACATGACAGCGAGCTGATGGCATTATAATAATAAGGGTGTTTTGAAGTGATCGTCGTAAGGCGGGAGACATGACGACGGGTCCACCGAATGTGAGGCCCGTGAGAGGAGTGAGCCCCGCGCGTGCGTGAGGTTTCACCCGTCCGGGGAAAAAAAATTAATGGGCGTGTAGACCCCTACAGTAAAAGAGAAGAGCTCGGGCTTGACACTGGGGTCGAAGAGAAAGCGCATCGGTCCTGATCAGATGGAGACGCGATAGACGCGGCCGATGGTAGGATCAGTTTTGGGTGGTGAGGAGGGAGGAGGGCTGCCATGCTCATCGCGGGTAGGATCCGATGGAGATGGAGAGGACTGACCCGGCACGACAGGGACGGTTGGATTTCCGCGGGCGGGGGTGATGAAGAGCACAGAGGAGGCAGCAAGCAAAAAAGGAGCGAGTGCTAATGGAAGAGGAGAAATAGACCTCCGAGTCCTCACCGGCCTGGCTGATGATCTCCTCGAGTCGTTGAATATGATTGCGGGCCACGGCCCAAGTCAACCCACCCCTTGAGGCGGAGCGAAGCACTAGCAGCCCTCGTGGTTGCCCTTGGGACCCGGCGGTGTAAGTATACCACTAGTCTCTCAGCTTTGTCCCTTTTGTCTTGCCAAGACGACGACCGATTTTCTCGCGTTAACCCTTGGTCATCGACACCTGGGCCTCGTTTCCCTTGGACTCTTCCCTTCTGCCCGATGGAAGACACCACCCGCCAGCACGGGTTACGTTCGGTCGACGGCGGGCAGTAGGTGCTCTTGGTCGGAAGAAGCGACGCACTCGCATAGATATGCTCGACCATCTCTGGAGGGAAACGAAAAAGGTAAGCCCCGTAGAATCATTCACTGTCGTAGACAGTGACACTTACCTTCTGAGTGCTCTACCCGCTCGGCGAGGTAAACAAAATCTTCAGGCGACTCGCCAGCTTCTAAAATCGCGATACTGCACAAGGCAACAGCGTGCAAGTTCTGAGAAGAGCAGATTCGCCGCTGTATATACAGCATGTGATTGTGATGTGATTGTGTGAGCAATGGCGCCCAGGCTCTTGGTCGTGGTCTCGGTCGTGACGACGGCACGAAACACTCGCGAGCATGGCTATGGCGGCTTTATCAGCTCCTCACTGAAAGCGTGCTTCTCTGTCTGATTCGCAGACCGAATACGCAGGTGAGAAGAAGAAGGGGAAGCGGTCCTGATTCGCAGAGGCCTCCCCATTTCAGCCAGCCGGGCTCGGTCGTGGTCATGGGTCGTGGTCTCGGTCGTGACGACGGCACGAAACACTCGCGAGCATGGCTATGGCGGCCTTATCAGCTCCCTCACTGAAAGCGTGCTTCTCTGTCTGATTCGCAGACCGAATACGCAGGTGAGAAGAAGAAGAAGGGGAAGCAGTCCTGATTCGCAGGGGCCTCCCCATTTCAGCCAGCCAAGCTCGGTTGTGGTCATGGGTCGTGGTCTTGACCAGCACTGGTGACCGTGGCGCTCAGACGCGCCAACGCAAGTTCAACATCGTCACGTGATGTTCCCCGCCCGGCCCGGCATTACCTGAGCTACATTCTACGAGACCAAAGCAGCATAGGAGGCTCCTCTCCCCATCGGTCGCCGCTCGCTCACCACCAACTCACGTCGCCATACAAACGCTTCGCTGGGTTTTCGATGTTACGTAGCACCGGCGCACCGCACTATACCACACGCTCCATGCTCACAGCCGCAGCCTGGTCACGAACACCCTCGTCCCCGGTGTCAAGGAGTCGGTGCCACTTCCTGATGAGGACGAAAGGCATGTTTTTCTCCGTGCATTCACTAGCAGCGCCGCTTCTCGTGCCTTTTTCTTCCTTTGTTTGCAGGCAGTTCTACATGAAAGCTACCATGGCATCGATGCCATTGAGATGCGGAGCATTCTGCCGGTGCCAAGGTTGCGATTTTCGAAGACAAGGCGACTGCAGTGATGGGATGCATGTGATCTCCTTCACTCTCTATCCTCGTGGAGCATCTGCACGGAGGAAGTCGCGCTCCTTTTTACTCAATGAGGCCATAGACAAACAAGTACCGGGTTATATGCGCGAAGGCATCTCGATTCCCATGGCGCTTACTTTTGCAGAGGCTCTTCGTATGAATGTGCTCTTGCTGCCCGGCGACGATGGCCTGCAGCACGCGTCTTCTCCAACAAGGTGACTTGGTCGACTTGCTATCGTCAGTTCGACGAATGAAAAGCCGGGCACGTCAAACTTTATTGAAGGGGACTCGAAGCTACCTCCACGACGTGGGTGCAAGAACCAAGGCCCAAATTCCTTTCGTGACTACGGCTGTCGCTGCTCTCACCAGCTACATCTCACGCGCAAGTCACGCAAGGGAGACTAGCCCGCTTTTCTTGGCGGTGTACCAGCTAAGTGACCGAGTATATGTATAATATACTCGCCAGGCATGATCGATTGGACCTCTGGGTCAGGAACATCCTCGCAGCAGATCCAGCGAATCTCAAAGATCTCCTTGCTGTTGCTACTAAACGAACAGCCCGCCGTGGGTAGGTCACTCGCATGCATACATGAAAGCGCCGTGCGACGCGTTTCTCGAACTCCCATTATTTTCGTGGTGAGCTGGTATGTCTACGTTCTTACATGCTGTCAATGTCTTATGCGGACTTTGTAGATTAAAGCGCGTATGACAAACATGCGGAGTAGCGAGGGTGTGTGGATGGCTGCATGTGTGGCATACTGGTTAGGTCGTATCGAAGAACGTCAGTAGCAATCAGTAGATATCAGTAGATATCAGAATATATCAATTGATGTATGAAATGTGCGACGATTGTGCATAGCTTTGCCACCGATGAAACGGCAAAAATCCGACGCGCGTCGATGTGTTGATCAAGTCGACAGAATTTCAACTGGGGATCTCGATCAGGGGCTCTTCTGAAAGACGACACGTCACACGTCTGCCAAATATGGCAACGTCGCAGGCCGTTTCTACGAAGAAATTGACGGATCAAAAGCTAATGTGTGAGCGGATCCAATTTATCGACGTGCCCTTTGGCGGCCTCTCCGCCTTGCGCTTAAAGCACGACAAGAGCCTTGGCATTTGTTCCGGCCCACGAATCCTAGCAATTGATGACCAGCGGCCCACTGGCTGACGGCTCGACCAGCAGCCGTGGGGTACATCCCGCCGCCATGTTCACGCGGAAGGCTGCGTCACCAGCTCATCAGACTAGGCGGAATGCCACCCGCCGAAATGAACATGCCCTCAAAGGGGGGGCGTTGGCATCTGGCTCTGAGAGGAGATGGAGGCGGCATGTTTGGGTGTGATTTCATGAAGGTGAGGAGGCCGTCTTATTGCGCGTGCTTCGGGGGCTAAACCACTCATGCTTTCAAGGGCTGGACGGCTCAGCCCATCTCAGCCAAAGCCCCGCCATCAAACGGCGCTGTTCGTCGACGTCCTCCCCGCGAGTGCCTTTACCTTCATCGCCCCCATTACAGCCACCAGAGTCACAGCGCTGGTTGTCTGCAGCTGCCCTGTCTGCCCAAGCGGCAATGCCAAGGGCGGCGCTCCTGCAAATTGTCCCGTATTCCAGGAGCGCCAACAGGTGCCGTAAAGGCGCTGTAAAAGCGCGTTTTACCAAGCGTTCCCCGAAGCACTCCCCTGCCCGTCCACGGATGCTCCTTCTGATTTAACCAAATAAATTTATATCTTGTTTTCTACACGCCTCTTACAGGTAAACTAACCACGCACGTACCTGCAGTTGCAACGGGGCTGCAAAGGCTTGAGTCGCCAAACTGTCGTTTGTGGCGGAGTTTGAAGTTGCCACGCGTCTTTTTTATATTCGTCTAACCGCTGGCCTCCCCTCTTTCTCTGCAACCGCCACCTTGACAATGAGCTGGGCACCTAGGTGACGCCGTGTGTGACCGCTCGTGTCAAGCTGTTGGCTTGCCAAAATCAAAGAAAACAGACAAAGTGAGAAAGCAAGAGCGGCGTAACTTTGAGGGCCTTGCCCACAGTGGTCCGGGGGATCAACGAGATGACCATAAGCGCTCCATGCGCCAAATTGAACACGGGCATGCGCACTCCGTCTGTCGACGACGAATCTGCCATGTTGATCGCGGAATCTGTCACGTTGATTGCGACCACCTAACGATTGACGAGTGATACAGAGGTCGGATTGGGTCCTGGCAACCGCTCCCTGATGAATAACAGCAAATGGGAGCAGACGTCCGCTCGAACCTATCTTCGTTGGCAACAAGTCGCATTATGTAGCTGTAGCTTAGTCCTCCTGGGGGTGCTTTTGAGAATCGCTGTCGATGCGGGATATGGTTTCACAACAACCTTCTATAGGCGCGGTCTCGGTCAATTCTGCTTCATACACACGCGCTCTGACTCAAAAGAGATATGAACACAACGTCTTTACAAAGCTGCGCATAGCACGGGCCAAGCGCTAGTCAATTTCAGCCGCCCATTCATGGCAAACGCGAGTCCCAGTCCCATGCCTGACGCCACCCCATGCATATCATCTTCAGCAGGCGTTTGGAGGCAACAACCTATTCCGGTTTATAAGGCACGTCAGGTGAAAAACAAAAGGGTAAAACAGGTACTGAATAGCTGAGGGCACAACTTGCAAGGGGGCAAGGCGGGAGGGGTGATATCTTAAACAAAGGGAAGCGAAATGCACCGGTAATCAACAAGTCAGGTGGGCAGACAAAGGGACTAAGTATGAAGGAAAACAAGAATATGAGTAGCCAGGGAAGCTGTCCAGCAAGATAAGCACGAAAGAGAAAGCACGCGGCCTGAAGATAAGGGACTCGGACGATCTGAGACCGCAGCACGAGGCTCACGCCCACATAATCCGGCATCGCACACCCATTTCCTCCAACCCTCACTGCTGCGTAGCGTTGGAGAACCTCGTATCAGCACCTATAAGGTGCTGCCATGGCGAATTAGATAGGCTGCGGGTCACTTCGGAGGCCACGGAGTCCTGGATGGCAGGAAGGAGGGTACGCTGAACCGAAGCATCTATGATATCGGCTGCGGCATCCTTGAAGGCGCTGGTTATCTGTGCTGCGTTAATGGGATTGTCGTCCGGGGTGGCAGAGGTGAGCTGCTGAACCACAGCAGCTATGGCGTCTTTTATAGTGCCCTTGAAGGCATCGATGGTCTCTTGTATGCTGAAGGGATTGACGCGATGAGGAAGAGATGCGCCTTGCTCCCCAAGCCACCGGTGGACGCGTTCACAATAATTCTGGTGAATTCGAAGGAGATCACCGGGTATGTCAGGGTGATCGTTACCAGACACCCCATAGGTTTCACCTATCTTCCGAGAGTGCCCAAATGTAGAATCAGCGGCATCGATTCCACGATCTTCATCATTGTCGTAGTCGATGCTCAGCACATTTCGAAGAACCGCTTTGATAAATTGGCGATAATCTTGGAGGCCAAGTGAGATTTCAATGTGACGAAATGATGATTCGCTGAGCAATTTCGAAAACTGAGCGCTTGACATTGGCTCTGCGAAGCGTACAAAGACCAGGTGTCTATAGTTTTTTCGTTTAACAGGGCCGAAGACCTCATAGGCCCATATCTTCTCCAGCGGTCGTATGATGGCGAGATAATATAGAAAGAGTCGGCCAAGACGTGGGGGAAAAAAGCGCGCGATCATTTTTTCCTTCTGAAAATGGTGCCGCGTCTTGTTATACCTCAGCACTGTGGTGAGGTAGCCGTGCATTATGTGCAAACTCCTGGAGCACTCTTCTACGTTTTCACATGAAAGGGTCTCGATTTCAGTGCCACGAGGAACGCCGCCAGGCCCTATATGGGACGCAACAAATAGCGTGCCAACAAGCTTGGAAACGTCTTCAAACCAGTCCATTTTGGCCGCTACGGTGCCATTAAATAAAGCGGACTTGGATAGGGAAAATAGCTACATACCTTTCCGTGAAAATATCTTTTTACCGCCTGTATCATACGTGTGAAATTTCGGGTCGAGCTCTTTATCACAGAAGATTTTCGAAATAAGCGATTCCTTGAAACGCTGCAGCCCATTTTTCTCCTCTGTTAGAAACGAGTAGCCAACTGCTTTTTCTCTGTGGTAGTCGACGAATGCATTCTGTGGCTTGAATGGGTCTAGCCGCCGGGTTACAAGGTCTTCAAATTCCGGAAATTTGAGTCCTAACAGCGCTTTTTCAAGAAGCTTCTCAGCTTCGTCAATTAGTCGCTGGTACCACGCCGGTACGTCTGATGTGAGAACGGGTTTTCCACGAACTGTTATAGATCTCCCATCTGCAGAGACGAGACACCAGGGAACTTGGGGAGAGTTCTTAGAGATCCACCAAACCTTGTGAGAGGTTGCCTGGAGGTGCGTCATTGGCACGTTGGAGCCCTCAGTGAGAATGGGTTTGAGAGTGTCCTTGTAGAACCTGTAAAATGTCGCCACATTAGCTTTTAACGGTAGGGAAAAAACAATGAACCCCACTGCTCGGTAATATCATTTTGAAGCACCGCCTCAAAAACAGCTGTCGCACGAATTGCCCAGATAAATTTGGAAAGGCAACTGGAGATAGCATTGGGGCTTTTTATCGTACGATCCCTATCGATATTGGAGAAGATAAGATATAGGATTTGAGGGCATAAGAACTGATTCGCTTCAACCATATTAGGACAAGCGGATATGAGGGCGTATGAAAGAGAATGGATCAGCCCAATAAATTCGGCGTTATGTGGAGGCGTACGCCAGTCTAGATCCTCTCGACGAATTGCCTTGTCAAGTGCTTCTGCTGCTTTCGTTTGCTGCTCAGTATAAAGGAGATGCGGGTACTGGTCGGGATTTCTGAAAGTCTTTATAACAAAAGCCAAGAACCTGGCTTGGTAGTCGGAACACGCATGCAGGTATTTCTCGGTTTGTGGGGCTTGGAAGGGCCTGTTTTCTATGTCGCTGTCAAAGACATCAGAATAAGGGAAATGAAGTCAATCCACTGCTACTCACGTTTTCAACGTATAGACCCATCGTAAAAATAGGGCATTGGCTAGAGGTATCCTTTTTGCAACATCCTTATAATACAGCCTGCAGCCTTCCAGGATTGGGTTGCCCCTGTCCAGCAATTGAAAAAGACCATCGCTCGACTCGGTTCCAAATACTACATCAAAGTCCATCTTGTCAAGAACTACATTCCAATTTGTGAACGACAAGAAGTGAGACATAAACTTGTCGTCTAGTTGAACTTGATCGATGGGTGGATCTGCTTGGCTTCGAGCATGGACCTCTTTCATATACCTCCTATACCAGTCAAACCCAGTCGATGTTGATGGCGGCACCAGTAGGTCGTTGGAAAGCACCTCAAGCACAACGCGTCGGCCTCTGAATCCGTACAGGCCATGAACCTTCACTATTTTGCATGCTTCCAGTGAGGAATTCACGACATTATACTCCTCTGGATGCGTGTTTCGATAGTGGGCACCTCGTGTGCTCTTAGTACTTGATAGATATCCACAATATTTGCATTTAAAGCCAGAAACGACCTCCAGACCTGAAATAGGCAAAATGGGATCTGAAGGAAACACGATCTCGTCTCTTGGAAGGGCTCCCAGCTTCTTGAGTAGCTCGACAATCTTCTCCTTTTTAGGAACGCCTTCAAACTTGTGCTTGATGGCGGTGAGGTGCTTATAAACGGCGAAAATATCTACAGCATCTGAGCAGGAGAGGCATATTACTGCATGAAATGAGGAGACAACGTAGATGGACCAGCGTTCAAGCTCCGTGCATGTGATGAGACTCGGAGGCTGACCCTCATTAGCAAGTGGAAGGTGAGCTGGTGCTACAACGTTGTCATTAGACTGGGAGGCTGTGTCAGTTGGGGATGTAGGTTGGGTAGGAGGAGCGGGTGAAGGCGAAATTTCAGGCCCTGTAGAAACACGGGCTGAGAATGTGGCAGTTGGGGATGGGCTCTGATCGTGATTATCGAATTGGTGGTAGGCTGATTCGTTGTCGCTCTCAGCCTCAGCGCTGGGAGTTGTGTCGGTTGAAGATGCAGATCGAGTAGCAGGGGTGGGAGGAGGAGGCGTTTCAAGCTCTGAATCCGGAGCCTCACTGCCAGCGGCTATACTTTCGTTGTAGAAGGTTGGAGACTGTCGCTGGCCATGGTCATTGATTTGGTAATAGGCCAATTCGTTGTCGCTCTCAGCATCAGAGCTGGAAGTTGTGCCGGTTGGGAAAGTAGATCGAGTAGTAGTAGGGGTGGCGGGAGATGATGTTTCGAGCTCTGAACCAGGAGCCTCACTGCCAGCAGCTATACTTTCATCGTAGAAAGTTGGAGACTGGCGCTGGCCATGGTCATCAATTTGGTGATAGGCCAATTCGTTGTCGCTCTCAGCCTCAGAGCTGGAAGTCGTGCCGGTTGGGGATGTAGATCGAGTAGTAGGGGTGGGGGGAGATGATGTTTCGAGCTCTGGGCTCAGAGCCTCACTGACTATGCCAGCGCGATAACTCCGGGACCTGGTCATAGCTGAGAACGCTACATGCTTTGTCCGTTGAGGGCTAGGTGGATCCTTCATAGGTGGATTCTTGCACGCTCTCTCACCCAAACGTTTCCAGTGCCTGTGAACAGCATCGGGGTTCTTGGTTTTATAGGAGCAAGGGTCGCCGCAGACAAAGTTGCCATCCTCATTCCGTCTTAGCACTAGATTCTATATGAGCAAAGGGGCTTGAATTTCACAAAGAACATGCGAACCTCCGCCCAATCTGTGCCGAACGCTCAGCTGCTTCGCCTTCATATGTGCCCGGAGGGCCCGGGCATTTTCCCGAACATGCTCTTGAGTCCTTGGGGCCTTCCGAGTCTTCCGAGTCTTCCGAGTCTTCCGAGTCTTCCTAGTTTTCTGACATTGAGCCATCTATGGGGTGAGAATATTAGCATACTATAGAAGCGAATACAAACAATATTGGGCAACGTACGTTTTTCCTGGTGTTTTCGTTGAAAATTAGCAGACAGAGAAGATGTTTGGAGGCCAAAAGCACGTTGGGACAATCAGCAGCAAGGCGAAGCTTGATACTTGCCAGATTCTATGAGCGCTGACTTGTGCAGAAAGTGCAGCAGTAGCTGTTGGAAGAAAAGGGCACACGAGAGAGGAAAAACGAGTAGAATTCACGGGGTTGTGGGCAAACGCACAAGGGTTGCCCGAATGTAATTACAAGTATTTATAATAAAAAGAAACTAAACTAATGGGTGAGCCGCACGTGCGAGCTCGATTCCAACACACCCCCACGAGCGAAGCGCGGTGCGGTGTGTGCATGCACCCCCAGATTCTTGCAGGGGTCGCGGGCTTGGGACGATGCGGGGACGTGCAGTGCAGGGCGTGTGTGCATGGGGCATCACAGGATGGCACAGGGACGGACGGCGCGGTGCATCTGCGGGAACGGGTGGCAGGCCATGGGGTGGTACAGGGACGGACAGGTGGTGCGGCATGAGGATGGGGTCTTCGGGCTGGGTGCGTGCGCGTGCACCAGGGCGAATGGTTTCGGGTGGTTTTTCTTCCGGTCCCACGGGTTACGGTGTTGGGCGGTCCGGGGCATGCTTCATCTCGATGATGTGGGCAGCAGGTGGGGAACGACGGGGGACGACGGCGGTGACAGACAGCGGGGCAGGGGCAGCAGTGGCACTGCAGGTGTACGGGTTCGGTGACGTGTGACGTGACAACGTGACAACAGTAACTGGGGGTTTCAGCCCCCCCAAGGCAGCGGTTGCGCGAGGGCGAGAGCAAGCAGAGGGAGCGTGGGAATGAGTCGAGACAGGGCAACCCGAGTACAGTGACTTGAATCGACAGGAGTGAACGCGCAGGCACACAGTAGAGGAAGGAGTTGATGACAACAACGGCGCACTATAAACGAATAGAGTCTAGGCATGTGAAAACGAATGTGGATACATCAAGGCAACGAAAATGAAGGTGGGACAAGATCGCGCGGGTATACAGAACGAGAAATGGCGCCCCCATAGGCCATAGGGAGGGCCAGGAACGCGAGGGAGGCGAGCATGCAACATGCACGCGAGCCACAAATCACTGCAAAAACGGGATTTTAAGCGAAGGATAAACTGCACAGAAAATACGTGATAAGGGCGCGTAAGCAGACTTATCAAATTTTCTAATATGACTGTTTTCGTACCGTGTGATTTTTGGGTCCTCGGTTTGTCTTTTCCGACCCTAAGCACCTAAGCTGAGGTCTCCTTTGTGGCCTGGTCACATAACCTGCGCCTGCGCCTTTTCCGCCCCTCATCTTTGTCCCCGCCCCTTCTATTAAACTGGTAATCTTGCCTATCTTTTAAGCACACGGTGTTTTTCACAGGCTTTCTTGTGTTGGCCCAGCTTGGGCGATAAGGTGCGCTTTTTTTTCTTTTAGTCGTTCTTCCATGTGCTCAACAGTAGTTGAGGCCATCCCCTAATTCCCCTCCTTGCCCAAGACAAATTCAATGCACTCCAACACGTTGCATCCTATCATCCTACGCATGCAGAGCCGCCTGCTGACCACTCAGCTCTGAAGTGCAGCATCCTCCCTCTCCTTGCTGCATCACACGGGGAAGGCGATCAGCCAACCACTGTTCAGCTTGCGAACACACTCAAGACGCTCATTTTGAGTGACTTCTTAGAGAGATGACCTGAGCTGCTCGACGGCGCCAAGGCCCTCCTCGCTAGCAGTAACATCTATGAAGTTCGTGCAGACACCGTAGTCATGCTC
>QLOU01001239.1:0-10633 GCA_003313715.1 Russula abietina
GAGCCTGAGCATCATGTTAGTGTTCGAGTTAGAGTGCCTGTCATACCTTTCGACATAATCTGCTGCGTATGCGAAAAACCGGGGAAAGAGCCTTCTCCAGTGTCCATCACCACAAAGGATGACAAGGCCGTTTGTGTAAGCGTCTATAAAATCCGGGCAGTTCAGAAGCGATGACCATATCCCTTGCATGATGTCGCGCTTTAGTTGTTTGAGACTTGCAGATGGAACAGCTTGGTTGAATAATTCCATATACAGATCGTCAACCAATGCAGGAATCTATGATGACTATTAGTGAAATAAAGCAGCGGTAAGACAAGTCACATACCGAAGGTAAATATGCCAGATGATGTGCCGAGAAAGATGAGGCCCTGAGACGGATATATTTTGATATGTTCCCAAACCAGATGTAAATTGGCCAGAGAGACGCCGTCCCAAAGTTAGCAAGATGAGTCGAATCGGAATAAATGAGAAGAGGCACAATTGCCTTCTCAAGCGAGCATCCATCGATGTCTGGCAGTCTAGACTCCATCTCCAGAAACGTGTCTGATGTATAGATCTCTCCATAAACTCGCTGTTCCGGTTCACTATCAGATGGTCGCCAGAACTGTTTGAACCCACGCCAGTGAAAATTGCGTGAACTCACAAAGTCTTGGATGCCTGATTTGAGGACCTCGCAGAGGCGTCGATGGACAAATTTGACCTCTAATGTATGGGCATCTTCCTCGCTGTGGTATCGTGTCCGTACAAGAGGTAGAGGGACCTTGATGACAGTCTCCTTCCAGTCATCGTTCTTCAGGTAGGGCAGATCGGAATCAGGGATAGATGGATTATCGAGACGTCGTGATTCACGAGTCGCACTAAAGTTCTCAAGGTCAGAGGAATGGAAGTTGGGATGTAGAATGACGTCGTGGACCAGGCTATTAAGATCTGCGAGAGTTTTTGTTGAGCTCTGATAAAACCAGTTCATGAGCTTAGAAACCGAGTGATTCAGAAACGGGGTGAAAGATGAGGTCGTTGTGTTTGTGGGGGAATCTATGCTCTACATAGCCTGGGGCCCAAATACAATCAAGGGGTTATATTGTGAACCTGTGTTTTTTACAAACGTTGGCGCATCCGAAACATGGTGGATGGTGAGGTACTGATCAGGATCTGTGGACGGGAGCACTGTGTAGCGTCGGAAGAGGCCCATCGTGTTTTCTTCTGTTTCTATAAGGTAATCGCTCTGTGTCGGGATGTGCTGTTCTGATTCGGTAACAGGTTCATCAGCAGTGCTAGCTGTAGGGTGATCAGCACCACCAGCCCAAGGTGGTGAAGCGCATGCAGTCCCAGATGGCCTAATGCAGCGGCACTTTCGAAGAGGTTGCTGAGAAATTGACTCTCGCATTCTCGATGTCATTCTGGAACTGCGTGTCGAGCGCCGCAGGCCAGTCGGCTCTGATGGCAGGTGATCTACCAGAGGCTGAGGCTGGTCGAGCAGGGAAGGATTTCAGAGTCAGGACAAATCAAGGCCTGTTACGGTGTCTGCTTCAGGCTCCAGCGAAGGCTCAGGTAGACTTGGGCCATTGGTGGTAGATGCCTGGGGCGTAGTTGCCGGGTGGCTAAGTAGCCCAGACTCGGAGTCCATGCCAAGCCTAAGACTGTCAACTTGGGGGATCAGAAGACCTGGACCAGCTATGTCTTGGGTGTGACTTGTACTAGTATCTGTCATATCTGTACGTGAGGGTTCTGTCCGTCCTGAGTCAGGCTGAACAGACTCGAAAGCATGGACTGGTCCTCGTAGGTGAATACGGCCACGCTTGGGACATTTTCCTTGATGAACGGTGAGTCCTTTTCACCTTTCGAAAGATTTGTGACAGTATAGGCATGTATAGGTCATGATTTGGACTATATGCGACTCGGATGGGCTCTTGACACGGATGCGTCACGTTGCGTATGAGTACGGATGTGCACGGACCGGGCTGCAGTCCAGCTGCGTTGAGTTGACTTACTAGCTTAGAAACCCTCACCCTTCTATGCTTTACCCCTCAAGTGTCAACACTACCACCAGTGACGCTGCCGACGCAGTCAACATCCCCTTCTCCACCTTGTCAAAGCTGGCTGAGGTGTAGCAAACTGATTTGAAGCCGAACTTGGCATGCGTCGTTTGTTGCACTTTTTGCCTCAAGGCTACACCTGGCCATCGTCGGCTTTTCTCTCAACCCCCTCCATTTCATGGATGTTCTCAACTCCGCACTTCAAGTCCCACTCCTCAAGCCTCAAGCTTTGACCGTCTTCTGACGGGGCTCCCACACCCCATGCGCAACCTCGTTTGTCAGCATGCAGCCAGACATTCATGTCTCGAGATAACAACTCGTCCACCCAAGGTCCACGCACGCTGGAGCCACATGCCAGCAGCAAGATCGACAGCTGTAAGTTCGCTTCTCTCCTTTCCGAATGCAGGCACCAAGTCTGACCCAACGTGTATACAGCGCACGGACCTCTCCATGATGCACCACAACCCTCTCGCTCACGCGGTGACGTCCCCCAAGACAACAAACAAGAGGACGTAACATAGAAGAAGGCCCCTCCGGCGATTCCTCTCCCCCGACCTCACTTTATTTAAGCCTTCCCCATCTCCATGGCTCGTCGTTCCTTTTATCCTCAGAGATAGGGAGGCCTCACCATGAGTTCTATTCTATTTTCCTCTTTGTTGCTTTCCCACTTATCATTCATCCTCAGACACCACCATTTCAGACAACCCCATCGTCAACGACATGCCGATTGGACAACCGCTTACGGACAATCCCAGCTCGCCCTCACCACTTCCTCGCCTTATCCTCATCAGCATTCCACAATTGATCCCCACCCTGACAGTCAGGCACACCCACCAACCCGACATCGCGATCAATACCAATTCGTCAATCAGGTTCCTCACTCGACATCCACCGATGCCACGCAGTTCACTTACTTTCCTACCTTTGATTCATCCTCTTCACTGTCCCAGGCCATCCACACTCAAGGCTGGTCCGCGCCGCAAAGTTCAGCGTATTCCCATACCCCAGCGCTCAAACACATATTTCGACCTGGTGTCCCGGCAGTATCCGGCAACGCACGACACGCCCTAAAACCAACCCCAGTACTTAACTCGACCGGCTGAACAGGTCTCCGGTTTAGTCCTCACGCCAGCGTCAGACCACTTTTCCCCGGGTTCTGCCAATAATGCCCTTCCATCACCCAGCTCGTCCCAAACCACTCAAGCCGTCCTCGTACTTCCCAAACGAGGGGGCAAGTATACGTCAAGCAGGTCTGGGCTAAAGCGTCAAAAACCCGAGAGTGATGATGACGATGACGAGAATGTATTGAGCGCTGGTATCAATACGAATGTACTTCGACCAAATCCCAATCGACTGTGAGTTCCCCATCTCATATTACGATTTCCTGGGTATTCTGATGTTTTCTTTGCCTTGTTCAATCTTCATGTTTCACCAACACCCAAATCTGGTGTCTCGGACCGTTTTCTCCCGGGGTTTCCACCGTACTACCGCCGCGTGGCTTGATACCATACGGGATTCTCGCTACTTTTGCAGTCCCGGAGCATGCACCTACTGCAGGCGCCTTAAGGTGTGTTGTCTCCTGCCGTGTTAATCAAGCGGCGTTGACGTTCTGTCGATTGTCTCTTATCACAATCGTATCGGTTAATCAGACGAAGTGTTATTTTCCTACTGGTGAAAACATTTGTAAGCGCTGCAAACAAGGCAAACACGAATGTATTGTCGAGGGCCGAAAACCGAAAAGTGCACCCAAGTGAGCTACCTGTCTGTCTGACCTCACTTGTCTATTTTTTTCGTTCATTTAACTGCTTCGGGGAATTGTTTGCCTTGTTCCCCGCGTCTTCACCTTCTCTTTCTTTCCTTGACGATGATGAATATTAATTTTTGTTATCGTTTAGTAAGCGCGAGTACCTCCTCGCGCAGCTGAGACAGAAAGACGAGCTTATCGATTCGCTCCTGAAGCAGGTGTGTCTCGAACATTCCTTGGCAGATGAACGCTCACAGTCTGTTTCACATCGTCTAGTTACACAATCCATATCTAGCCACTCCTCTCTCAATTGAACAATACCGCAATGCAACGTCTTCAAATGATAAGGGTCGTCAAAATATGATTGCATGGCTTGACTGACTCCAATTCTCCGTGCGCTTGGCTCCTGTGCGTTCCAGCACGGCCACGAATCCGTTCCAGCTTGATACACACATCGGTAAAAGTGGTCAATCGGATAGATTGGATGGAGAACACGCATCGCAGCAGCACGTCCAAGAACGCCCTGCGTCATCGGTTCGGGGGATGGCCCCTCTCTCCTAACACTCTAGTAGAGTCCGATATTGACCCATATCCAGACGATGCGGTTCCCATCGGGTTACTTGCCAACCTTGCAAACTCGTCAACAGAAACCCCAGGTGTGGCCGCAGACAAGACGTGCAAGGGAAATACAACTGCGGACGATGACGAAGTATTGCGTTCATATCTTGTCTGCTAGCCAATCTCGAGAGTCCGACACAGGAACGCATTAGTATTCGTATGAGGCCATTGCGCACATGGAGGCTATAAAGCCCATCGAGGGCGACGAGAGGCACGGAGCGAAAGTCAGTACCTTTGGTGTTTGCGCTTGCTGCTGCAGTGCTGCAGACCGTAGGTTCACCGAGGTTCTTTAGTTTTGTAAAATACAAAGTTTTCATTGTAATCGAACAAGGACAAGTTGATAATATACTGTCTTTGCGACAAATGGAGAGCGTGTGTGGTGGCACTTATTGGGCAACGACAAAGCCCTCGTGATCTGGTAAGTGATAAGACAAGGAACTTTTACAAGTCAACGTCTCTTGGGTTTGTACCACCATCATGCCTCGATTACACCGATCCCCTTCCGCTTCTCGTTCCCTATCGCCACATACAGGCCACAATCGTCATCGCTCTCGATCCCGGTCCGCAAGCCCTCGTCGTCGTCATCGCTCCCCCCCTCCGACTAATCGTGAACGCGAACGTGGTCGCCCAACATCACGGCCCAATGAGACTCAGCCTGACGCCCTCATGCGGGCCCTTCGTCAAAATAATAAGAAGGGATGACAGGGCAAGGAAATGTAGGTTCGCTCAGCAGCTATATGCGCCTGTTACATCTACTTATGTCATATAACACATAGATCTGGGCCTTTACGGGCGTACACCCATGCAGGAAAACTAATTCCTCGCACAATAGACCCATGGCTCTCTGTAGAGCAGATTTTTACGACCTCTCTCACGGCTGAAGGCCTTTTGCACGCAGAAGGTTTGCACGACTCAGAGGCTCCAGAGGACGAGGATAATGACCAAGATAGGTATTTTTATCGTGGCCTACCAAGTATATGCGCCTCTAACTATATGCTAGTGACTGTGAGCTTCTCAAAGATCGTCTGAAGAGCGCATATAAGAAGATTCTTAAGCTCTCACCGAATATGGTCAACACCGTCCACAAGCTATGTGAACTATCAGAGGACAATTGTGAGGATACCATGCTCTCCAAGTTAATTGAACTGGTAAGTAATATTACTACTTTAGATTGTTGTTCTCTACGCTGAGTGCTGAGTACGTTCCTCATAATAGCTCCATAGTTCTGCCAACCAGGCACGCACCTCCGACACCTCCAAAGTGAACAACGCAATCTGTGAGCTGATGGTAAAGAACATCGGCAACCATCTCAATCCACCTGTACCAAACGAGAAGTGCACATGAGGCTGGCAACATATCGATACTGGGAGATTTATCTGTCCTGCCCGTTTCATAAGACGATACGATGCAAGGTAATGTACCTCATTTCTTATGACGATGTTCTAATTAATTTTCTTTAGTTTCCTCGCTAAACTGAAGGCTGGGGAAATACAGGTTACGGCCTACGACTTCCCCTACTTTATGTATGACCCCGACTCTATGATCGATGGTGACATTCGTGCAGGACTTTGCCGCGGATTCCTGTTGATCCGAGTGCGCCTCTTTTCATTTAAGTATGACAATACTTATATTTTTGTTGCAGACTATCGAGGAGATGTTCTTTGGGAGTGGAAAGCCGCAAATTGCTGTCCACACCACCAAGGACCCGATCGCTGTTAAATTTGGTATTACATCTATCACCCCCCAGCTCATTGCGTATGAGGCTTGTCAAGTACGTCATTTGGCTTTCAGTGCACATGTATGCGGTAATAGTGTGCCTTTAGACCCGACATTGCCTTAGCTCCGTGTCAGAGTGGGGAATGCAAGACATGGCGTTTGACTTGCAAGACTTTTATTACAATGTGCTCTTCCTTTTTGAAGACGAAGAAGAAGGCGACAATTGGGCTGGTGAAACACTAGCATACTTGAACAGGTACGTGGCACATGTTTTCCAAATTAACTTTGTAACTGTGTATGGTTTATCTAGCTATTTTTTCCCTCCGAACGGTAGGCGCCGCAATAGAAAGCGTCAAGTAATCCCTCCCCCAACCAATGCAAACAACCTTACCAGGTTAAGGAAGGAACACGCTCGCCGCCGACAGGAACTAACCTCAGCCAATTCGGAGGACTCAAACTTAGCTTTGCCAAAGGCCTAACTTTTTGCTCTCTTTGTTGCTTTGGTGTGTTACGCTTGCTCTAGTTCTCATCTTTAGAATTCCTGAGCTTTCTTGTGCTGGCCACTGGTGCTAGATGCTATGCTACGTGTTTTGTTATTATTGTACTAATAATAAATAAACCACTTATTGTGAACTTGGTGTGATAATAATAATTAATAAAATAATTAATAATTAATAATCAATAATTTAATATGTGGTTAGGCTCAAATATGTTATATGTGCAAAGATGGCCAAGTAATGAAATTTAATCAAGAAAGTCATTAGTATTTCAATATATTATTAGTTTTATGTAAGTGTCTAGCCATATGATTAGTCCAATATTAGTTTCTAGTTATATTATTAGTTCAATATTACTTTCTATTACTTTCTAATTATCTCATTAGTCTAATATTAGTTTCTAGTTATATTATTAGTTCAATATTACTTTTTATTACTTTCTAATTATATCATTAGTCTAATATTAGTTTCTAGTTATATTATTAGTTCAATATTACTTTCTATTACTTTTTAATTATATCATCAGTCCTATATTAGTTTAGTATTTTATTATTACTCTAAAAAAACTTTTCAAAATAATATTGCTCTTATTGTAGATAGAGAAACTAATCAAAGTAATTATTATACTAGAATCTAATTTTGCAATTATTATATTTTCCATTATATGACATTTTCTTTTTGCGAGGTCCACAACAATGTAACTAATGAATTGTATATGAGTTATCCCACTAATCATGTATAAGTTACCATATATTGCATTATAATTTTCAGACCTTTTTGCTGATGTTTGGATGTACAGCTTTATTTGGAAAAGAAAAATACAAAAAACCAGTAAAAAAGTTGCTGTATGTTGTAAACATGTTCTAAAACTTTGAAAATTTGTACATTGGGCCACTCTAATCTAATACACAGGTGTATAAAGTTTCAAAGGAAATGGAGAAATTAATAATTTAACTTGGTAAAGAGAAATATGATTAAACTGTGTTAGATAACTAATAAATACCTTACAATGTGCAAAAAGACTAACAAATGAGTGGAACTATGTAAAAAGACTGATAAATAAATAACATACTATAGAGTCTAAGTATAGAGACAGAAAAATAAATATGATGCTGTACATAGGAACTAAGAAATAGATAAACATTATGAAACTACTGTATATGAAAAGACTAACAAATAGATAGAACTATGTAAAAAAACTAATGACTGAGTAAACAACTGATAAAAGACCAAAAAATATGAAAAAAATTCTAAAAATTCTAAAAAACTGTAAAAAAAATTCTAACAACTCTAAAAAAACTTTTAAAATTCTACAATGACTTTTAAAATTCTAAAAAAAATTGTTAAAATGCCAAAAAAAATTTATAAATTCTAAAAAAAATTGTTAAAACTCTAAAAAAATTCTGAAATTCTAAAAAAATACTTTACACCCATGTGAACAGGGGGTTTGGGGGCAACGCCCCCAACAAGCTGATGGCCAGTGCTGAAGGTGCGGGGAGCGAGCTTGCGAGCAACCCGTGTTGTAGGCACAGCCAAAAGCTTGTCTTATATATATAACAGCAGGATTCAAAAAGGAAGGTGGCATTGGTCAGCTCATTAGGTCAGCATTGGTCAGCAGGGGCTGCCTCTTCACAGCGCGACGTGTGGGCGTCCAAATGACGCGAAAATTGGGGTGTGGGGGGATGTAGGTTAGGTGCGCTTATGCCGAAAATTTCGAGGCGTTTGAATCAGGGGTTCGATCGGGGGAAGGGAAATGAGAAAAAATGGAAAAACAACTGCCGTTTGTCGTAAACACGTCGGATGACTCTGAAAATTGGTATATACGGACGCAGTACCCTAATACATGAGTGTACCAATTTTCAGACCGAACGGAGGTGCGTAGCACCCTCTAGAAAGCGATGAAGTTCACCACCTACAACAGAACAGCCATTTGTTATGTCAGCAATTTGTAAGCGGCTCTGTGGCTGGGTGAACTAGAAGTAGATCGTTCGCTGCACATCGTGTAGGTCTCCAAACGGCACTAAAATTGGAGTATCGGTTTATGTTTATTAGATACGCTTATACCGAAAATTTCAAAGGATTTGAGTCAGCGGTTCGATCGGGGGAAGAAAAATAAGAAGCAACGGTAAAACGGCTACCGTTTGTCGTAAACACGTCGTAAAGCCCTAAAAATTGGTATATATGGACGCAATACCCTACTACACGTGTGTACAAATTTTCAGACCGATCCGAGGTGTGTAGCACCGTCCAGAACGCGATCAAGTTTTCCACTTCTGCCCAAAAGTCGACTTCCCAAAACGGAAGTGGCGACTTACATCAGCATTGTAAGCAGCTCAGTGGTGGAGTAGAACGGTTGCTGCATGTCGTGTAGACCTCCAAATAATACGAAACTTGGACGGTGTGTTTACGTACATAGGATACGCGTACACCAACAGTTTCGAGGCGTTTGAGTCCGGGGTTCATCTTACAGAAGAGAAATAAATAAAAACAGGTAAAACTGCTGCTGTGTGTCATAAACACGTCGTGGGACTTTAAAAATCGGTATATACGGACGCACTACCCTACTACACGTGTGTACGAAGTTTCAGACGGAACGGAGGTGTGTAGCACTGTCCAGAATGCGGTCAAGTTCTCCAGACTGCCCAAAGGTCAACTTCCCAAAACGGAAGTGGCCACTCACATCAGCATTTGTAAGCGGCTCAGTGGTGAAGTAGAACGGTTGCTGCGCGTTGTGTAGACCTCCAAATGACACGAAAATTGGAGGGAATGTTTATGTACATTAGATACGCGTTTACCGAAATTTGCTAAGCATTTGAGTCAAGGGTTCGATTGGGGGAAGAGAAATACGAGAACACGGTAAAACGGCTGCTGTGTGTTGTAAACACGTCGTGAGACTCTGAAAATTGGTATATGTGGACGCTCTACCCTACTACACGGGTGTACAAAATTTCAGACCAAACGGAGGTGTGTAGCACCGTCTGGAACGCGATGAAAATCCCTCTGACTGCCTAAACTCAACTTCCCAAAACGGAAGTGGTGACTTAGGTAAGCTCCCATGTGTTTTTTCTGTATGTTTCCGATGTTTTTGTTTTTCTGTATGTTTTTTCCGATGTTTTTTTTTCACACATCTTTATTATCTATATGTTAGCTCAGTATGTTTTTTTCTGTATGCTTTCCGATATTTTGCTTTTTTGTCTGTTTTTTCTGTATGTTTTCGATGTTTTGTTTTTCTGTATATTTTTTCTGTATGTTTTTCTGATGTTTTTCTCTTCACATGTTTTTATCTGTATGTTTTTTTTTCATTTGTTTCTTTTTCACATGTTTTTTTGGTATGTTTTTTCTCATATGTTTTTTCTTTCAGTATGTCTTTTTTTACAAATTTTTTTTGGGTATGTTTTTTTCTTATCCAAGTTCTTATTTGTCTTTTTTTCAGTATGTGTTTTTTTTTAAACAGTTGCTATATGTCATTATAGAAGTTGAAATATAGAAGAAGTAGCAATTGTCAATATGAATGGTATTTATTTGCAGACTTTGCAAATTCCATAGGTAAATTAAAAAGATTGAAGTGAAAGACAGGATTATATATGGAAAGTTGGAGACTAATAGAAATAGAACTATATGAGAAAACTAAAGGTAAATAAGACTATGTAAAAAGACTAATGAATGAATAACTTTGAAAATTGTATTATATACAGTAACTATATTGAGTAATTAATAAATACATTAAATTGTGTAAAGAAACTGAGAAATAGATAAGACTATATAAAAAGGTGACTAATAAATAAATGAGACTTTATATAGTTGATGTATAAAAACTGAAAAATAAATGGAACTATGTGAGAAAAGTGTAATAAATCAAGAAAAGAATAAAAAATACAAAAAACTCATAATAAATTCAGAAAAATTCAAATAAATTCAGAAAAATATAAATAAATTCATAAAAATTCAAATACATTCAGAGAAATTCAAATAAATTCATAAAAATGTAAATAAATCTGTTAAAATTCAGATAAATTCATAAAAAA
>QLOU01001242.1:0-12868 GCA_003313715.1 Russula abietina
ATTCAAAAAAATATCAAAATAAAAAATGTATATTAAAATATAATATTATAACAATATTACTAAAAAAAATGCTAACTATATATTTTATAAGTATATAGGTATGTTATATTTAAATGCTATTTTAAAAAAAATTTAAATTTTAAAAGTTTCAAAAGAAATCAAGCAAATATTCAAATATTTAAATATTTGCTAATAAAATTAAACTTTCTTGCTTATTTCATTATTATAAGCATTTAAAATATTTATTATATATTGCTAATATTGCTAAGCCTAAATAGCCTAATATAACATGCTAAATATTATAAATAGTTACAAAATTGTAAAAATTGTAAATATATTCAATATAATTAGTATATATAGACCTTTATAATAGATAATATAATTGGTTGTTATGGCCAAAAATTTTGCCAAGTAAGCCCAAAATATACTAACTTTACAGAGTTGGCTAAGCGGCCAAGCTAGATTTTGCCTTAATTTCTATTAAATTCTATCTAAATAGAGAAAAAATAGTTTTATTTGTATATACTATAGTATTATAGTATAGTTATAACAATACAATTAATACTAACATTAAGACTATAGTTTTAAGTTTAGTATAACATATCTACTATAATATACTGTAAATACACTAATTGGAAAATTCAAACACAACTGAACATTTCAATTGGTAAATAGAATGTCTATTTTCAAAAATTGCATTAGTAACATACTCCACTGCATCCACCCATGAAATAATCTTCTCTGGTTGCATGTCTGTAGCATGCAGTGTAATGTTAAAGAGCAACATCATCACAGGTCTATTTTAGTTCCTCAAATGTTAAACCTCTCTTTCAAATGCATCACATCATCAAACTTATCAAACTCATGAAAATGAATTACATATAGAGTGGTATTTAATTTATTCTTATTTAATTCTTATTTAATTGTATTAAATCAGATTTATATCCCAGTCTTCATGGGTGTAATTACATTAATACTAACATTGAGACTATAGTTTAAAATTTAACATAACATATAAATTAATGTATATAAAAATAATTATCTATACTTTAATAGTTTGGCAGATTTTTTACACTTCAAGTGCAAAAGTGCCATCAAACTCACTCTTTCTTACAGAAAAGCAATTAATATAGCCATGTAATTTAGATTGGCTATGTTTATTAATATATTAATAGTTTTAAGAATAATTTTGTTAAATTGCTCTTCACTATTGGCATATACAGTATACAAACTATTGCAAAAGGGCCCTTATGAAAAATACAAGGCAATCAGATAAAAAGTATTTATTAAACAATATAAAAAATAAAAAATAAAAAGAGTACTAGCTTTGTATAAACATTAGAATTGTAACAAGTTATGTCAAGTAACATTACTAAGACTTCATATAGCAATGAGTTTTTTTTGTAAATGCTTTAGTTTAGTTTTTGATTAAAAACTTTCAAGAGTTTCCAGATGTAACTAGTGTGACAGAATGATATGAGAAAAAGTTTGCTAAAGTCACAAAAAAAATAATTATGTAGAAAATTAAATCTAGAGCCCACTATTGTTCAAAAATATATGTCTAACACACTAACTACTGAGCCATCCAACTCTGGGTTCGACCACCTATTATTGTATTTTATATCCTGATATCTCAAATAAAGCTATTCAAATTATAAAACAAATTACAAATCCTACACACCAAAAAACTAGTGCACTCAACTCCTATCACTCTGATCATGTTAAAACTCCTGAAAGTTCTTAATTAAAACTAAACTAAGACACTTATAAAAAAAACTCATTGTTATACAAAGCCTAAGAGTGCGTTTGGCACAAAAAAAATAAATTGCGATATCAGCCAAAAAATAAAAATTTTGAGATTTGAAATTTTTTGAAATTTGTGTCCGTTTGGAAAAGTTATCGCGCTCTGTCGCACTTTGAATTGTGATACAAAAGAACATGACAGCCCTGCCAAAAATAAATACGTGTCTGGACTTGTATTTATTTTGCGACAACGCAATCGCGCGTGACGTTGATAAGCGTACAAGTCGCCTAGCGCGTCGGGGGAGAGTCTAAGAGAGATGGGATAGTGGTAGAGATCGAAGCAGAGTGGGAGAGAACTGAGAGAGGGTGTGTGTGTGTCAAGAAGAAGGGAAAACCAAAAGACACAAAGATCTCCTATGTCGCCCAGAAAGTCCTAAGAAAGACAGAAAGAGCAATGGGAAGAGGAGAGGGATCGAAAGTAAGGCCGTCTATGAAGACCAACCCCCAATAACCTAAGATCGTCGGAAAAGTCGGAGGATCGGAAACGTGTCCAATCGATATCCTGCCTGTCGGGGGTGCAACTTGTGGCTTGTGTCGGATTCAGGAGGTCAGTAAGTCTAGCAGTAGTCGGGACGCCTCCTAGCCTGAATACTAAACCAAATAATAACGCTGTATACGTTGTCTGAGAACCTGGGAAGGAGTCTAGACTTCCTAGACTGTCGCTATATCGCTATCGCTGTCGCTGTCACTACCTGTCGGACTGTCGCTAGTCCGCTGCCGCCTAAGATACGCTAGATACGCTACCTGAGCTTCCTGGAACTGATGGAGTCGCACGCTTGACTCGATCACTGTCCGGAACACGCCGCTGATAAGAGAGAGAACGAGAAGAGAATGAAAGAGAAGAGGGAGGGGACGAATGGTGACTCTTAGGTACTGAAGAGAGACCTGTCGTCTGAGGTGAACCGTCCATTGAACTGGGAATAATGCTTATTCTTTTTTGCCTGTATCGTATGCTATCTTCTCCTTTATATACTCGCTGCTAAAACGGTCCTGTACGACGCTGTACATCATTTCAAGGCCTTTCCTCGCCATCCAGTGCATCCTCCGACTGATCCTCCTTTGCCCAATGACGTTCCGACACCTTGTCCTTTCCGCCCTTCGCTTCCGATGCCCGACTCGACACAAAAGACTGCCCCGGCCTCTGGTCACCTGTCCCGATCATCTGGCCGCTTTCCCCTGCTATGACTCGACCCTACTATCCAATGCTCTTGTTCTTCTCGTAAGTGGCGTCTGACCGTAGACATAATTCCGACTCGTGATCCGATGAGGCGCTGTCTCGCTTGGTACATTATTTGACCGCGCTTTGGGTCTGACCGACTGGCGGAGCTTTTGGAGTTCCGCCCGACACTCTTGGTCGCTGACTTCTACTCTCCTAGGCATCCCCGGTCCAGTGACCCTCGGCCTCGTTGGTCCGCTATTCCGCATGCTGCCGCACGCGCTGCTCATCAACGTGACGCGATATTACAACCCCAATACCCCATAACACCATACTTTACATGTAATCTAGATTCTTAACCATCACGGCATTGGCTGATATCAACAGACATTGCATGCACACTCAGCTGTACTGTACACCACCAGACAAAAACTTGTATTACACACTGTATGGATACCGATAATGCAAAGCTTAAGTACAGCATACAGTATGTTGCTAATCATAGCTTCATACCACTGGCACTAGGTGACGCATATACATCTTAAACGTGACCTTTTGTGGGCAGCCACTCACTTGTTCCAGTGCCCATCTGTCCTCACTGCAGCACACCATTCCTCACACCTCCCCCATGAACAGCGCCATTGGCGCAGCTAGAGAGACCACGAGTGGAGCCCATATGAAAAGAGGAGGCAGAGGCGCATGATATTGGAAGAAATGGGGCGTGTGTTCAGGAAAAAGAATGGATTGGCGGGTGCAGAAAGTGGGCAAACGCGTGAGGGTGCCCGAGTGTAATTACATGCACTATATATCAGAAAATGTAGTATGTCAGAAATAAATGGAAGGGGGCTCGAAATGGTATTAAAATGGTGCTAGACTAACGTGGGATGAGCCGTGCGTGCGAGCTCGATTTCAACACATGAGAGGGGGTGGGACCTACAGCTGTGCAAGATGTTTTCTCTCTCTATGCCACCTCTGACCTCGCTGTTTGTTTGAAAATGAGATCGGGAGAGGACGAAGATGGTCATCAAAGAAGCCACGCCCACATTGACGATGTGCATCAGAGGACCAATCTCGACCTCGACGCCACGGGTCAGGGAAGAATGGGTCGGACATGGTGTTGTGTAGCTCACCAAGGACGGAGCCGAATACGGACTCGAAGAGTCTGAAAGGGTCAGTGAACGTGGCATGAATGCATGGTTCCACCCAAAGTCGAAGAAGGGGTCTTCAGTAAAGGGTGTGTGGCGCTCCGTGCTGGAATAACGGGGGCAATGGCAATGACACGACCCTTCCGATCCCAACTCTGGAGGTGGAGGTGGCCAGACTCCAGCTGCATCGAATGCCTGTTAAAATGATGGACAAGATCGGAAATGAAGAGATGTTTTGACAAAAGGAACCCAAAGCTGCATACCTCTGTGATCGTTCAGCACTTTGTATGTGTTATCGACCTAGAACGGATCACGTATAAGTGACGTAGCAGAGTGGATGCATGGATAAGAGTGACCTTTCAGAACTCATCTGCTGTGATTTCTTTCTGCTCTGGTGGAACATGATCTGAGTGTCTTTAGTGCCCATTTTTTATAGGCTTTTCAGACTGCAAACAGATGGGAGCATTAACAGGGGGGGAAAGACCAGGGGTGAGGGTTGGATATACTTTGATCTGCAATAGCATCCCTCTGACCTCTGTAGGCCGCGAGAGCAGAGCACAAGCTGAAGTGAGAAGATTCACCTGAGTCACACTGCTCACACGTAGTAACACTTTGTCATAAATCGAGAGAAATATTTTTCTGGAGTGTTTGGGTAAAAATATTTTCAAAAAATGGAATTGCAATTTGTTTTTGTCGCACTCCCGCAACAACGAAAAATTGCGACACAATATCTCACCCCAAAAGTGCACCGAACACACTCTAACATGTTATATATTATATATATCATAGACACTAATTTACAGCTTTCCTAAGTATTCTCTAACAATTGACTCTCTTGGTAGAAACCATAGAATCCCTTGGCAGAATTTACCTAACATTCAGAGTATAGTAACTATACTATATAATTGAAATCTAAAAAATTTAGAAAGTGTTTGAGAGATAGAGATTTTTACAAAAATCAAATTCAGCTTTTGTAAAATTTCAGACCCATTGGGCATAATAGTACCAGTTTTCCTCCAATAGAATTTTACTAGGCATGTATTAAAATAGCACTAAATAAATTGACAACACCATGGAATATTTCAATAGATACTCATTACATGTAATCCTTTTCATCCATATCGTTCAAAAACCAATTCACCTCAGTCTTAGCTCGGACTTCCTCCTCCGGGATCTCTGTCAATACCCTCAGCTTTAGCAGCTCGGCGAGGGCCATGGCCATCTCGTAGTGTTCATTGGACACCCAGGTCTCCGTCTCGAAACCAACCATGCCTCGACACCCCTCAAAATTTTCGTCCGCTACTTGCAGCTTTGCGCTCAGCTCCTTCGTCTTGCGTAGGTCCTCGGGTTCGAACACGACTGGACACGGCACACCCTCTCCCGTAAGCTTTTCCCATTTCTCCGCAGCCTCTATCAGCGTAGCCTTCAGTGCGTGAGTCTCACCCTCCCATGGAGCACCGGCTTGGTCGAAAAGGTGGCGGATGAACATGGCCACTGGGTCTGACAACGCATCGTGATGGAGTTTGTTGTACTCCTTCGTGTTCTTGACGTAGTGGAAGTGGACGAGACGGCGGTGGTAGAGTCCCATCGCGTCGCTCTGCTCCGATTGGTCTAATTCGTCCGTATTCGCCGGCAGTGAGGGTGGGATAAGAGCCTGCGAGACCGGGTCATCGTAGTTCTGCAAGCGACCTGGTATACCAGCGATGAGAAACTGGGGTAGGATCGAGGCGTGTTGCCAGTCGAGCAGGCCCACGATTTCCAACTGGTTAGAGTCTGACGAGGTCGACACGATGACGTTGCTCGGCTGGAGATCAGGATGGCGGATATGGAAATGATGGAGGGCTGAGTCCTTGGGGACGAGCGAGGATGCGATGAGAAGGTAGCGTTCAAGATTCTTGATGTGGTCCGACGGTGACTGCTCCTTGTACCCGTAAGCTTCCCTTCTTTCACGCTGGAACGGTAGTAGCGGCCGATTGAACTGTTCCAGATACGCTAGTTCCTTGCCAGCTGCTGCTACGAGTGCTGCCTCGGCGCTTTCGTCTATAGTCTCGAATAGTTCCAGAAAGTTCATCAAAAGAAAAGGCAAAGAGTGGCGTACACGGTCCCCTGTCCACGTCGAGCTGCGACCTCCTTCCGTACCACATGTGCAGCCTAGCATCTAGACCGACGCAGAAACCCTCGTCGTTGAGTGGGATGCCCGTCCTCCCTGCCACCTTCTCCAGGTCGTTGGCATAGTAGAGGCTTCCACCAGCCAGAAAAGGAATCGACATCATGCAAGACTCGAGCTGAGCAAGTTGACGCAAGACTGAAACGATATCCGGTTCCTCCAGCTCCATCCACACGTCGCTGAGCTTCGTACCTCTCATAAACTCCATGAAAATATACTCCGTCTTCGCAGCGTTGTCCGACGAAGGAGAGTAATCGTAAACCTCAGGAATAGGCAGACCAGAGAAACGGAGGAAGCGCATTGTGGCCACTTCACTAGCGATGGCATAGAACTTGGGGACCGTGACGGGATACGGGATGCGGGCTACCATCTCGAAGCCGTCATGCATGGTGATAAGGAAAGTCCGGTTGAAGCCGCCCTCGGCGAGCTTCACAAATGTGTTGATATCTTGAGAACTCCGACCAACAGACTGTGCCGCAAGTCGACAAAGCTCGTTGACGTCGAACTCACGTCTGCGCTCCGCAAGGCGAAGATCATTGTTGACGCTGAACGTGTGAGATTTCGGATTAGAATGTACGCCAGAGAGCAACATGTATAAGACTTACAGCCAGCGTCCCGATGAATAGTTGAAGAGATCATCAAGAGAGTCTGACATGCTTGAGAATGCACGACGTGGCAGCCGCCAACGGGTCCGAGTGAAGTTGGAGATTGAGGAGGAAAGATATGCTGAACATAGCGAGGAGAGAGGACGGCGCAGAGGCGGACAGATTGAGACTGGTAACAAATTGAAGACGAGCCTCGCACGTCCGAGGGAGTAGTGTATGAAAATGTGCGGAGGGTTGGAAGATCAAAATTGAAAGGAAGTCTACCAATAAGGACAAGATGGAGGCTCTCACCAGTCACAACGTTTTCTTAGCGCAGTAGTGTTGTGCCACTCAGTGTGAATCTCTCAAAAGCGACAATTAAATGGCATGGCGAAAGTTTTGGTTAAGAAAGGGGAAGGTCAACCGGTCAAGCTGTCTAGCTGTCAAGGCCAGGCTTTGACACCGCCAGAGAGAAATTATAAAAATTCCTAAGCGCCTTCTTTCCTTTGACCTCAGTCACGTCTTCTTGAAGATCTTCTGTTAGTTACGTCGATTCATGTGTTAAAAGCCTTGCTCATCTGAATTAAGCCTTGCTCATCTGAATTGAATTGCACGCGGTTCCAAAGTCAGATCCCACGATCATGTGATCACTTCCCGTTGTAACTCCAACGGCCAGTTCACACTACGTCGATTCAGTTTCACTGCCACCGCAGATCGCTCAGACTCATAGCATGATACCCGTTGAACAAGCTGCAAAACCTAGTCGTAACTGAAAAACCTAATGGGTAAAGTCTTTTCTACTCTTCTTCGTTCCACCCATCGACATGTCGCTCAGATCCATCTATCGCAAAGCAATTAGTGGACAAGATGTACGAGCGTAGAAAAGCCGCAGCGCTTGACCTCGAGAAGTACGTTGATTTTTACGTTCACACATTTAAGCGCCCTCGAATCGTTTATTCCATAGACTTGTCCGTGAATGCCACCAACAAGGCGACGAACGTCGCATTGGTCAGATCGTTGATCAACTCAGCGACATGTTCTCTAGCGTCACCAATGCTCTCCACGTCCGTAACGGGGGGCTAATAGGCCTGGCGGGCACAGCCATTGCTCTTGGTGCCGACATTGCACCTTACATGGAGCGTTTTTTAGAGCCTCTTCTCGTCTGTTTCTCTGACCCAGAGAATCGCGTGCGCTATTTCGCAGCAGAATGTCTGTATAACATTGCAAAAGTGTCGAAGGGAGGAGTTTTGGTGTATTTCAATCCTATATTCGATGCATTGAGCAAAGTGAGTTGCAGTATCATCCTCTTAGACATACTGCCTTACCTTTCCTTCAGCTCGCTGCGGATCCGGAGCTCTCTGTCAAGAATGGCGCAGAGCTCCTTGACCGCCTACTCAAAGATATAGTTGCCGAGTCTGCTTCCTACTACGTTCCTCAAATTCCTGAAATGGAAAAACATCATTCTGGTGAAAACGGAATTGTTGTTCAGCATCCTGATGATGATAGCGCGAACGCAGTGCCGCGCCGCGCATTCTCCCTTTCCCGCTTCATCCCACTCCTTTCCGACCGCATTTACGTAGTTTCACCTTTTACACGCTCCTTTCTCGTTTCATGGATCTCTGTACTGGATTCCGTGCCGGAGCTCGAATTAATCACATACCTTCCACATCTCTTGGATGGGTTACTGTACGAGGTTATTCTCATTCTTACTCCTTTTTTATCTTACCTCCCGCCTAGAAAATATCTATCAGACCCGACTGAAGACGTGCGCATTGCAGCTGAAAATCAGCTCGCCGAATTCCTACGTGAGATCCGTGAGGTTACTGTCGTACGGAAACACCGCGAGGAGGAGGAGCGCCTACGAGAAGCTGAATCAGAAGCAAACAATTGGACAGAGGCAGAAGGGATAAAAGAACGTTCGTCAGATAATGCGATCTCTGACCCGGAGACAGAAAAGCAAGATGAAGATATCGAGTCAGATATTAAGGAGAGGAACCTAGGAGGTATGTTTCCGCGGAGCGCTCTAGCAGATGCTCATCCTGTGCAGACTGGGTTCCCGGTCAGGGTGTTAGAATCGATTATGCTGCAATAATCAAAATACTGATCCAGCAGCTCGACCCACAACGTGAGTGTGCTATTCATGATGCACAGAGGATTTTTATTAGATTGATGCGCTCTCAGACGATGAAATTCAGCAGTCGACTGCGCTACTTTGGCTTGCAGAACTATTGACATTCACACAAGAAGTCCTGGTCCCCTTTACACCGCGTCTCATCCCCGCTATCCTTCGGAACCTCGCGCACCACGTACCGATGATCCAGTCATCCGCTATTCGCACAAACAAGCTCCTTCTCAGCGTTATCCAATCACTTCCCTCTCCATCTGAGCCACCATCCCGTCAAAGCACCCTGCCAAGTGAACGACCTGCCCCAGCTGTCACCCGCGCTTCACCCGCTTCTCCCTCACTTGTATCGGCTTCACCCCCACCTTCGCGCCAGACCACCCAAGTACCAACGTCGCGTGAGTCAGGCTCAGTGGAATCGCTGGCAGACTCAACTGCTTCACCGACTCCTCCAAGCAATATTGCTATACAGAAGCGGGCAAGTCTGCAGGCACAAGTAGAGACTACTCAACCTCCGCGCCTTCCGATATCGCTAGATAGCCAGTTACCTGTTTGCTCGCCGACACCCCGGCCACCCTCCCCTCAACCATCAGGGTTTGCAGCAGCCCCAGCATCTGCAGAACGTGAATTTCCAACAGATGCGTTTGACTATCAAGCTACTGTAAATGCATTGACGATACAGTTCTTGAGCGAGCATGAGGAAACACGCGTCGCCGCACTTAAATGGCTCATTATGCTCCACCAGAAGGCCCCAAAGAAGGTGCGCTACTTCCCATCGCTCATGATCTTCTTTGTGTAATTAGGCAGCCTAGATCCTTGCGATGGATGACGGGACGTTCCCCGCGTTACTCAAGACATTATCTGACACCTCAGAGGAAGTCATCAAACATGACTTGCAGCTTCTCGCCCAAATCTCATCGGCATCAGACGATAGTTATTTTAAGGCGTTCATGATCAATTTGCTGGACCTTTTCAGCACTGATAGAAGATTACTTGAAACGCGTGGAAGTCTCATAATTAGGCAATTGTGTCTCAACCTCAGCACGGAACGCATTTACAAGACGTTCGCTGAAATTCTTGAAAAGGAAGAGGTGTGCGATGTGATACCTGTTAGCAAGCACGAGTTTACACAGAATTGCTAGGACCTTGACTTTGCTAGCGTCATCGTGCAAAAACTCTCGACGATCCTCATTACTTCACCGGAGCTGGCTGACTTTCGCAGACGGCTGAAAAGCCTCGAAACACGAGTGAGTTTAATCTAACCCCTTATTCACAATCACCTATGCTTTATCCACAGCAAGACGGCCAAGCGCTATTCGTAACGCTATATCGATCGTGGTGCCACAACGCCGTCGCTGTGTTTTCGCTTTGCCTGCTAGCCCAGGCATACGAGCATGCGTCCAACCTCCTTGCCATCTTGCAAGTTCCTTCCTACTGATGCTCACCTAGAAGGGCCTCCTAACAACATCACATAGCGCTGACCTTGAAATGACAGTCCAAATTCTCGTGCAAATTGACAAACTGGTGCAGCTCATCGAATCACCCGTTTTTACTTGTGCGTGAGTGCTCAACCGGACGTACTGCTTTTGTTCATATGCAAGGCGCGGCAGATATCCGTTTACAGCTCCTTGAACCCGATCGATACCCGTACCTGTTCAAGTGTTTGTATGGCTTGCTCATGCTCCTCCCACAAAGCTCCGCCTTCATCTCCCTCCGAAACCGACTGAACGCTGTCAATTCTGCTGGATTCCTGCACATAGCACCCAAACCGTCCGCCCGTCTGCCTTGTTAAGTCGAACTGAACTTACGGTTGGTGTCATTGCAGAAGTACTGCTGTAACAGTAGCGACGAGATCTAAACTCGCGCGCGACGAGATCAAGTGGCCTGAACTCCTCGCCCACTTTCGTACCGTACAGACACGGCATGAGCGAGCGCGTCGCGCTGTGCATGGCAGCGCACCTGACATCAGCTCTACACTCCCTAGCTCCGCACCCCCTGAACGTCCCATCGTACGGCGACGCGGGACCGGAGTAGGGGAGGTCTCGACTCCATCCACGTCCTCGACGTCAAGCATTGGCGGTGGAGCCGCTAACGGGCGGCCCGGGGCTCTTAGCCCTCTTAACCCTCGGGCAAGGGTTCAGGGCGGCGTCGCCACGACTCTGACAGCTCAGGGGCAAGTTCTTGGTGCGCGACCAAAGCGGGGGCTCAGCCTGGTGCGGAAAACATAATTCGTAATTGTTTTCTCCTTTTGCTTTCGATTAAAATATAAATATACGTACGTATATGCACTAGTACATCACACTTGCATGCTGTGTAGCTAGCTTAAGACTCATTAATGAACCCGCGTACGTGGTGTCAACATGTGAAATTAACTACTTTGGGGTAAGGAGGTTCTGCCTGATAATGTCGATGTCTTGGTCAGTGAGGCTACATGCACGTCGCACGTACTCCTTCACACCATCATATCGCTCCCCCAGCATTTTTATGAATGCCTGCATAGTCTCTTCCCTACACAACTGATCAGCCAGAACAAGTGGGCAACGCCGCACGCACCGTGAGGTGAGCATATTGTGAGCAGCTGTTGGATCTGAGGCAAACAATGGCTCACGCGCGAGGCGTGACAAAATAAGGGGACGTATCGGGGCACGACCAATATAAGTTAGTGCATAATCGGCTGAAATTGCCTCAGCCGAAGCACCGGCAAGCTGAGGGAAATTTGTCCAGTTACAAACGGCGATAGTACAGTAGAGCGAGGGACACACAAGAAGAAGCAGAGCAGCAGCAATCCCAGTCCTGTCCTTCCCGGCTAGATGGACCTTCAATAAAAATTGTCGCGCAGAGCGGAGAACGCACCAGTGCAATGAAAGATGAAAGCATCATTGGGTGAGTCCCGCACGTGGCGGAGGATGGCGCCAAACGCGGGCCCGCCCGCGTCAAGGATCTCAGAATACAACTGCATGAATGCCTACGGAGATCAACAGGCAGAAAATAACTTGAAGAACCCCGGGTGGAACCACACCTCCGTTTTTCCACTTGCATATAGTTGAAAGCGTCTACAGGGATACAGCCTGAGTCGGCTTGGTTGGCCTGGGTGAGTTAGTTGAGATGCTCACTGGGCCATACACTCCGGACTGTAGTCCTCTTTGGCAAATACGGGGACGTGCAGTACGGTCACTCCAGCAATTTGGGGGGTTGTTGCATCGTACTTTGCAATTTCCGTGTCTGAACGCAGGTCGAATATGGTGGTGATGCCAAGTGCCCGCAGCTGCTCCTCCCCTGCTCTCGTGGGTTACCACAAAGTCTCTAGAGGAAGGATAGCACACACCATGTGGAGTAACACCCGATAATTCCCCACTACGGTACATAAAGGCAGACCGCGTGACATACTCGCCGTCCGCCACTGGGATCATGCCAAGATCGCGGATGTTGAAAATGCCGTCGATTGTTACGAATGGATGTTTTGAGAGCACGTCCGCGAGAATGTCTGGATCCAGAGGAGCCAGCTCGGACATGTCTAAAGTGAAGAGAGACAGCAAAGTGGCAAACAACAAATAAATGCTTTCCCAAAAAGATAAGATAAGATAAGATTATCGCACGATAAAGTAGATAAAATTTTGGAGCCTTGCTCGAGCTACTGAACCCGCTCAATCTCAATCATGACCCCACTATCTCATCCTTCAATCAAAGGTATGCCATACACTTCCTCTCGAGGAAAATGTGTTGAAGCAACTGCAGACAGCTGGTTTCGTGAAATATCCTCACAATGGCCTGGTCAGGCAATGACTCTCAAGGTCACAAAAATTCTCCACGTCGAGAAATCGCCCTACCAAGACGTCCTCGTGTTTCAATCAGAGACATATGGAAATGTTCTCGTTCTTGACGGCGTTATTC